>JAMQGT020003846.1:0-30090 GCA_024447675.2 Pterophyllum scalare
TGTAAATCTAAAAGAAGCTCCCACCTGACCCCCTCAGAATCAGCTTTTTTTGGTAGAACTTGGTAGAACTTTAGCATATTTAATGAAGCCATGCATGCCCTCAAGGTACAAAGGAGGTGGGCTGAACTTTTAGGCTTTTTTTATTTCTTCTTTTTTTTTTTTTCCAGAATTTGAGCATTCATAACCTTTAAAGTCCAGGAGATGGATGAATGAAAATTTCAGGACTCAGTTAGAAACATTAACCACCTAATGACAAAATCTAATGTTTGTTCAGCACATTTTTTTTCTACAACCACCTTTGAGCATCAGCATCACGGCATTTATCCTCGTTTCACTGGTTCAAAATTGCAACAATTTTAATATCTATGACTTAGAGTAACAAACAAGCACTGGTACTCTGAATGTTTTATATGTTTTCTGATAATTCACTGGGTGCTTTCTGGGTAAAATTTTAAGGGTAATTCCTCACACACATTTAAAAAAAAGTGTCAGTTTTTAATTATTTTACCTCATTTTCACAGTCGTTCTGTCCATTCTCCGAGTTCCATATTCTGATGACGATGTCGGTAGTGCGGAAGTGAAAATCTGGATGATCTGCGATGTCATAAACACTGACATCCTCCTCCACACCGATAACCTAAAATCACACCAAAACAAACATTTATAGTACACTTCTCCTTCCATCTGCAACACTCCAAACACACACACACACACACCTCTCTCACCCTCAAACATCGACTATTTTCACAATCTTTAAATTGCAGGTTTTCCTCCTGACTGACCTCCACATCGTCACTGGTGGAGTTGAGTTTGATCCACTTCACCACACACGTTCTGCCTTTGTGATCGCCAGACTGGATCACACCGTACACTCCTGGGTCCTGCAGGGCTTGGGCTGAGGTGAGCACACACACACAGTTTAGAGATTAAAACAAAGTCTGTAAAACACTAAAATATGAATTTTTTTTTTTTTTTTGGGGGAAAGTAAACTACCAACTTCCAGTTGTATGCCACTGGCAACCACTCATAATACATGTCGTGAAGATTTAGAAGGTATTTAGTAGGTGGACACCAAAGTTAACTTGGACCATATGGATATCAAATCCCATAACTCATTCCATCCTATATTGCATTTCTGTCATAATTTGGTCACATGTAGTGTATAAATTCTTGTGTTATGGCCTAAAACATGATTAAAGAGGGTCACAGAGACTTTGACTTTTTCATCATCAAAAATGAAGCAGTTCAAGTGAGGATTTGTGCCAAAGTTGAAGGTACCTCAAGGTGTTAAAGAGATATCGCACTCACTATGAGCTGTGCATGGCTGTGACATCACCCTGTGTAAGTAAATCCCAGTATATTCAGTCCATTTCACACACACACTTTGGCACAGTTTCAACGACCTACATCCTGCAGGTACCGAGTGGCCCATATACACACAAAAAAAAAAAAAACCGCAACCACCACTGAAACTGACGATCTGAGATAAGATGTGTTTGGGGGGGGGGGAAGGTCAAACGGAACAACGTAAGACAGAACTGATATTCTCCTTACGTCGTTTGTCTACTACAAAGTCCCCGGGACAAAACTCGTGGCTGTCAAGGTGCTGGATGGGGATGAGGTCGTTTGATCGGATCCCCTTCTCCACACGGCCGTCCTTCCACATAACGTCAGCCGTGGTCTTCGTGGATACAACTTCAACTGCCACCCTGCAAACAAAATAAAGGAATTAAAAAAAAAGACAGCAGAGACCTCAACCTTCTCTCTCATTCCTCGGTTTTCCTCCGATGATTTTTCATCCTGCTTCACTGCCCTCCATCTGGTCCTGCTGCAGTGATTTTTATCTTTTGATCATAAAAACATTTACTGTAACCGACAATGTGAAACAGAGTGCAGCACTAAAGTGGAATACACTTACCCTTAACCTCAAAGTGATTATTCTTTCAAATATTCAGAACAAAAGCCAATAAAAACGGAAATTTAAATGTTTGGATTAGCAGGTTTGTTCACTTCTGGCCTATTTAGGGTAACGTTTGTGTCCCCTCCCACCATCAACACCTACGTGCAACATAGGTACAATTTCTGCAAATGCTCGTCATTGCCTGATCAATTTAAAATTATACATTATACATAGGTTCCATTACTCGAGAAGAATTCATAAAATTTATCCTGATTGTTTTCCCCTTTGTGAAAAGTGCTTGACGCAGCGTGGTACTTTGCTGCATAGCTTTGCACTGTGCCCAAAACTTCAAGGTTTTTGGTGTGGCATATTTACATTTCTGTCCCATGTCCTAAAAGTTACAACAAGCCCAAGTCCAGCACTAATTATTTTTGGAACTTCTAAAGAAATAAAAGGCCTACGGCATTCACAAAAATGCCTATTATCATACGGATTAATTATTGCAAAAAAAACCCCCAAAAAACTTATTCTACAGTGCTGGAAGGGCGAGGACGTTCCCGTGTTTAGGATGCAGCTTACAGAGCTCACAAACACACTTCACCTGGAGAAAATAAGATATGGCATTACTGGCAAAATGAGTAAGTTTGACCAAATGTGGAAACCTTTACTCTCCTATCTGGGTGATGTTTAATTCTGCAGTCAGGGGGTAGGGTGGAGAGGTTTGGGGATTTATACTGTTTATGTATGTATTTGCTTTGATTTTGTTAACCTTTAATCCAGCCTGTCTTTCAACTATTCACCTTGTTTTTTTGAATGTCTAAACATTACTATTACTATGGTTAATACCTTGGCCTCATGTTTTATTTTATTTATTTTTTTCCCTCTCTCTGTGTAGTTGCCCTAGGAGCACTGTAAAACAAAAATGAAGCATAAGTCTTATTGAGCCATTATACTTTTGTGCTGTGCTTTTAATAAAAAAAATTAAATAATAATAATAAAATTATATAATAATAATAAAATTATATATATATATATATATATATATACACACATACACATACATATACATACACACGTATATATCTGAAACATCATCAACACCTACACCAGTGAAAACAGCCAGCTTTAAAAAAAATAAAAAAAATACTGTGAAGCACAAATAGGGTAAGTGTGACTGTGTGGTTGAGGAAATGACACCGTCAGTCGTCTGCACTGAAAGACTTTGTGCGTCTGTCTGCGGTCAGGGTGACAGATCGAGATGCAAACCCTTCGACATATGAGAGCTGGATGGAAAGACATGCAGCCAAACCGAGAGACGGAGGATTTTTCTGGGAAAGCAGCTGCAAATTTAACAGGAACTGATGACGTCACTGGTGTCATTTTAAAATCTATTACTTGCCAAATGTCAAAACATTTTGATTCATCCCGACTCTAAAAAGATGCATTAAATCCAACGCAGAGTCAGAACAGTGGTCTGTTGTGCTACTAAACAGGCAGAAAATGTGATCAACTGAACTGTTCACAGCAGACAGAAGAAAGTAAAGTACATTTTGTACTGGTGTGTGATTTTAACCCACCGGTCTCCAGGCTTGAATTCGCGGGAGAACTTGGTCCTTTTCTTCTTGTGCTTCCTCTTCAGGTTGCGGATGGAGAGCGGGATGCTCTTCTTGCGGTTGGTTCCCAGGCCGCCGCTCTGAGAGGATGCTGAGGAGCTCGCCGATGACGTTAGAGAGCTGCAGCGGGGGTGCAGTCGTACACAGGGAACACAAGCAGAGGATGCTCTTTATGCAAATGCAATTTTCCGGGTATTACGAATGTAACAACTCACATTTTCTCATCGTCAGTTAGGCTGCATATTATTATCTTTACTGGGTGATGTCCTTTGGCCAATAAATTGTAAGAAAATGTTGAGGAAATGATTGTGTGTGGCAGAAATAAAGTGGGTTCAATGTTGAACAATAAGCTTATGCACTCAGGACATACAGGAAGTGCTGTAGACAGCTGTGCAATAGATCTGCAATAAATACCACATTTATGGAGCTTTTAAGGCTCACATGTTGGGACAGAGGAGCTTTGTTGCTCGATTTTCCACTTTAGACTATAAGCTACTGTACATTTACTCACAGATGCATACAGCACTTTATTTTATGCACTCTGAGCATTTCATCTGCTTTGTGTCCAATTTAGAGTCACCAGTTAACCTAACATGCATGTCCTGGGACCGTCTTTGGTGTGAGGGATGATGATTCAGCTGAACAGGGCCGACTCTTACTTTCAGCCAGGCTTTAGTCTCTGGTTGCCAACCTGACAAAACATTGCTTTCACTTTATTATGGTTAAATTGTGCATAAATGTCTGCCATCTCCCTTTCCCCTGAATCGCACATACACTGGTGAGACTGATTTTAATTAACAAGCGGCTCAGTCTTATTAATGACGCACACTGAGCCTAAACATCTGCAGGGCATCTCAGCTGGTTAATTACAATAAGCAGAATAATTAGCAACAACTCCTGAATGTTGCACATAACAGTTAGTTGACTTTTCATTTCCTAATGCAAATAGGTAAAAATCAGCATAGCAGTGACACTTATTTAAATATTTCAACAATGAAAACTAAATACAAAGATGACAAAATAAGCCAATGAACGCCTGTCCTTCTTCCAAACAGTACATTTATTATTTGCTGTTGTGGTATTTTTAATGATAAACGTTTCCTACTGTCAATTTGTCAGTCTGCTTCTCCTACAGATTTCCTGGGTTTTTTGTTTGTTTGTTTGTTTTTTTAAAACCACAAACTGGCTCATTGGTGTTAATGTGGACTCACTATTGTATGTTTTCAAGCATTATGGGCATTAATTTATTTAATATAAATTTTTCTGTCTTGTTTTGACAGTTATTTAAAAATAAATAAATAAATAAAACAAAACACCTTGACTATGAAGACTTGATCAAAGTATCACCAAGTCACCAGTATGACATTTAGGTGAGACACAAGCATACTATAACATAGAATTCACTCAAACATGCCTTACATTTTAAAATATTATAATAATAATAATAATAATAATAATAATAATGAAACAAGTAGCAGCTGACAGATTGTCTCAAGTTTTTCATTTATTACTTGAATAAAAATCACTGAAAACCATAATAAATTACATTAGAACATTTTCGCTCTCACAAATAAATTAGTGTAAGTAAAATTTTTAAAAGTACTGCTGTGCAAAAGAAAAAAAATTGCACCCACAGTCATTTTAGTTGCTAAAATAGCTTGGCCGCTTGAAGAAACCGAGCTATTTTAAGCTTTTTGTACTTTATCAAAGTCAACTTTATTGTCTATTCTGCAACATGTACAGGACACACACATGATTAAAATGTTGTTCCCCCAAACCATGGAGCGTAGCTAAAATAAATAAATATAATAAACAAAGTAAAAATAAAACTGAGCTATAAGATTATGAGGTACCGGTATGAAAGAAATGAAAGATACATTAAAGCCTATGTACAATTATTACAATGCATAAAAATCTGAGGGGTTTCGCAGGGTTTTTTTGTAAAAAAAAAATAAAAAAATATTGAGTATAACTAAATTTTTGGAAAAGCCCATATATACATTGCACATTACAGTACAAGTGAGGAATCATCAGTATGAGACTGAAGTAGTTAGCACAGCAGCAATGGATTTTTCTGATGTACATGACGCATCTGAACTGATCTCCTATTTTCTGAATGTTATAACCCTCAATAACAAATGTTTTGCTGACCCACGGCTGACAGTGAGTTCCACACGCACGCGATGAAATGTAATAAAGGCCCTGACCTGGTGTCGTCGGTGTCTTCTGCAGCCTCGTCATCAGCGTCCTGCTCGCCGTGCTCAGCCGAGGCGTTGTTGGTGCTCTGCGCGTCCGGGGCATTCTGGACGGGAGCCACGGGGCCGTTGTTGTTGGGATGGTTCGAGTCCGCCTGTTCGAATTTGTGCTCGCCTAATGGGAGAACCAGAAAATTAAAAAGGCAATACATGATGCAAACATAAACATCACTTATACGTGAACGTGTGGAGTATTTGTTTGTCCAGGTACAGAGAAAAACATTTAACAAGAAGCAAGTTATAATTTGCGTCAACTAGTTATTTATATAGGCTTTACAGACAGATTTGGACAGTATGTGACAGTCATTGGAGGTAAAAGAAAAAAATAGATAGGAGATGGGGAAGTGGGGTGAAAAAAAATGACACCTTTTAAAACATCAAAAATTCAGAGTCTTTGATTTTTCTTCAACATTATTTTCTCCGAATATCACCACCCTCCCCCAGCTTGGTACTCTAAATAAAATATAATCATAACTGTTGCACATTTAACTGTGGTTACGACAGAAAGTCAAACTATAAATAACTAATTCATTTATGTATTACATTCCCAGGTGTTCCTGTCCATGTGCTGAGGAAGAGGAAGAAGAGGAAGAAGAAGAAGAAGAAGAAGAAGAAGAGGAAGAGGAAGAGGAAGAAGAAGAAGAAGAAGAAGAAGAAGAAGAAGAACACGACTTTATTGTCCCGCAAAGGGGAAATTCAGATAAACAAAATAAAATAAATAACAGTAAAACTGTTTTTATGTCAGCAGACTGGACCTAAATCAGCTTTTTCTAAATAATTTCCAGAACATTTCTGAACTGTGATTCCTTTTATTTACCTGATTCACACCAATTTTGACTTTTCTGTATAAAACTGAGTTAATGACAGCTAAATTACTGGGTGTGCGTTATATGTTCCTTTGGAATGCTGTGTTTTGGTACCTTGTAAGTCGGCATTCTCCGTCTTCTTCCCAGAATCCTTTTTGAACATCCTTTTCAACTGTGAGCACACACGCACACACGCACACACACACACACACACACACACACACACAAAAGCAGTGAGTTCGAGCAAAAGCGTGAAGCTTAAACAGCTTTTTCAGGTACTGTCAGTCCTTCTAACAGTTACCCAACATTTGAGAACAGTCTGAAAATACACCAGCATCAGTTATCTCCTCTGTTCTTGTGTAAAACAGGTGGTTTTAGGTGCTAATGGGGGGAAAAAAAGATCTTTACAGAAAGGAGCAACAACTTAACACCATGTGAATAGACCAATGTGCATTTATTCACACCTTTCTGGCAACGGGGTCTTCAGGCAGAACAGGGGCACCCTCAGGTCCATCACAGGTTATGCGTGTGGCATCCCCTTTGGCCGGGAATACGTAGAGGGCCCTCTCTCCAAGCTGCCTCTGGGTGTGGTCGTAGTAGCCCAGACGCCTCACCCTAAACCCGACCAGGAGAACATCTTTAACTCAAAGACCATGGGCTTTTGTGGCTGCATTCAGGCAGACAGACTGATCTGATTACTAAGAAAACCTTTGCCTTAAACTCTGAGTGATATCCTAACACAATACAAACTACACCTAATAAGCAAAGGTAACAGCAGCAGCATATACAGGTGCTGGTCATAAAACTAGAATATCATGAAAAAGTTGATTTATTTCAGTAATTCCATTCAAAAAGTGAAACTTGTATATTATATTCATTCATTACACAGACTGAGGAATTTAAAATGTTTGTTCCTTTTAATTTTGATGATTATAACTGACAACTAATGAAAACCCCAAATTCAGTATCTCAGAAAATTAGAATATTGTGAAATGGTTCAGTATTGAAGACACCTGGTGCCACACTCCAATCAGCTAATTAACTCCAAACACCTGCGAAGACCTTTAAATGGTCTCTCAGTCTAGTTCTGTAGGCTACACAATCATGGGGAAGACTGCTGACTTGACAGTTGTCCAAAAGATGACCTTTGACACCTTGCACAAGGAGGGCAAGACACAAAAGGTCATTGCTAAAGAGGCTGGCTGTTCACAGAGCTCTGTGTCCAAGCACATTAATAGAGAGGCGAAGGGAAGGAACAGATGTGGTAGAAAAAGTGTCTAAGCAATAGGGATAACCGCACCCTGGAGAGGATTGTGGAACAAAAGCCATTCAAAAATGTGGGGGAGACTCACAAAGAGTGGACTGCTGCTGGAGTCAGTGCTTCAAGAACCACCACGCACAGACGTATGCAGACATGGGTTTCAGCTGTCGCAGTCCTCGTGTCAAGACACTCTTGAACAAGAGACGGCGTCAGAAGCATCTCTCCTGGGCTAAAGACAAAAAGGACTGGACTGCTGCTGAGTGCTCCAAAGTTATGTTCTCTGATCAAAGTCAATGTTGCATCAAGGTCCCAGAGTGTGGAGGAAGAGAGGAGAGGCACAGAATCCATGTTGGCTGAGGCCCAGTGTAAAGTTTCCACAGTCAGTGATGGTTTGGGGTGCCATGTCATCTGCTGGTGTTGGTCCACTGTGTTTTCTGAGGTCCAAGGTCAACGTGGCCATCTACCAGGAAATACCTGCACACAGTGCCAAAGCTCCCAGTACCTGATTTAAGGACCATGGTATCCCTGTTCTTAATTGGCCTGCAAACTCATCTGACCTTAACCCCATAGAAAATCTATGGGCTATTGTGAAGAGGAAGATGCGATACGCCAGAGCCAACAATTCAGAAGAGCTGAAGGCCACTATCAGAGCAACCTGGGCTCTCATAACACCTGAGCAGTGCCACAGACTGATGGACCTTGACCGCCGCATTGCTGCAGTAATCCAGGCAAAAGGAGCCCCAACTAAGTACCGAGTGCTGTACATGCTCATACTTTTCATCTTCATACTTTTCAGTTGACCAACATTTCTAAAAATCCTTTTGTTGTATTGGTTTTAAGTAATAATTTTCTGAGATACTGAATTTGGGGTTTTCATTAGTTGTCAGTTATAATCATCAAAATTAGAAGAAATAAACTTTTGAAATATATCAGTCTGTGTGTAATGAATGAATATAATATACAGGTTTCACTTTTGGAATGGAATTACTGAAATAAATCAACTTTTTCTAATTTTATGACCAGCACCTGTATATGGAGGCAGCTGAATCAGTGCACTGACCTGCAGAGGTTTTCCTGTGTGATGGTGGAGGGAGGTGGATAAACACTGTCAGAACCTTTGGGCGAGTAGCTCTTGGTGATCCACGTCACTTTCAGCTCCACCACCTTCACCTGAAGGAAGCACAATGAAATTCAAGCAAGTTCTTAAAGTAATGAAGACATACATTTACACACAAATGCCAATTAATCAGCAACAAGTGAATATGTGAATACGGTTGAATCTTGTTGATGATTCTGTCTGCCTGAATTCATGTCGGTTATTGCGATCGGTTTTAATTTGTTGGTGTTCTACATATTTTTCTGTGTTGAATGATCTCTGGCTTATGCTGTAAAAGTAAACAAAAAAATTTAACTACAGAAAAACCAAAGGCTTAAATTAAGATAAATAATTCACTTAATGGTTGTACTGTTTCTTACAATTTGTTAGAATGGCCTCCCCAGTGATCCAATCATCTGGTTGTGTCACTAAAACAAAGTGCATTTTCTTGTTTTATACAGAAGGGAAGAATCCAAAATGTTGGCCCAAGGTTTTAATTTAAAGTCAATCACCATCATTCACACGAGAACTACAATAACCAACGAGCCCCTAAACGAGTTGCTTTCTGTCTCACAAAATAAGGCTGCTGCGTTTTAAAAGAAAATACTTTATACCTCTTCTACCACCACCCTGAACTTGCACTTCCTGCTGAGGACCGGTTTGACCCCCGACAGCCACTGTACATTGGAGAAAACTTTGGCGGGACCAATCAGGACCTGTCCTGGGTAAAAGCCGTACGCTTCATCAAAGAACAGACCCTGGACCCCAAAAACAACAGCGGGAATGTTACAAAACCAAGAAGTGACAGCATGATAATATCAAAATAATGCATTATATTAAATACAGGTAACATGTATGAAGCTTCATTGAGTTTGCAATAAGTCTAACTTTTCTGTTATTTTTGTTGTTGTTGTCAAAAAAGTTAAAAATACAAATGCTCAATATGTCAATACATACAATTTTATATTTCTATATTAAGGTTTATGACAATAAATTGCTTTGAAGTTACACACAACCAAAAGAGGGGAAGGGGAAAAAATATAACATTAAAAAAAATAAAAATAACAAAAACACCACCTGTCCTGGAAAAGTCAGTAGATCCCACTGTGCAATTTTCCATAGAAATTACTGTAAGCTGGTGATATCCTCCACTGAAAAGGTTATGCCTGCAGAATAAGTGAGCCACCTTCCTGACAGGGTAAACCCAAGATTAAATCTGAAGTTATCCCGCTAAACCTGATCGCTAAATCCTCCTTGATGGTACAGGCTTTTGGACACCCGAAGCTGAGGACTCGAATCCTCAAACAACATAAAGGCAGGGCAGTGTGGATGGAGAGGGACGGCATAATCAGAGCACGTTAGAACTAAATTTTAACAATATCACACACACACACAAAAAACAACAAAAAACAGAAAAACAAGTGAACCAGTAGCTGTCACTTGTATTCCAGCTCCTGTGGGGGCTTTGACCTCTGAGCAGCAGCTCAGAGAATATTAAAAATAAATAAATAAATAAATAAATAAAGAAAGAAAATGTGCCTGATGTGACAGGTTAGAGCTGGTGGCTACGTACCGAATCACTGACATGTGGACAGACATCATAAAGCTTGGCACCGTCTTCCACGCTCATGGAGCACCTGGAGGAAGCAAAGAGACATTCACTGGATGTGGCACCGATCAACGTACGTTCACTCCAGACTACCACATGGTCACAGTACACACTGTCTCCTCACACACACACACACACACACACACACTCTACCTGGCTCCATTGGACAGCTTGAGGATGATATGATTGGTCAGGTCGTACACTTTCCCCAGCCAGAAGTCATAAGCAATGTAGTCGCCATACATGAAAGACTGAAAGGAAGAACAGCAGGAGCACATCAGCTTCGCTCTGTGTCAAACAGTTGAAGTATTAGAATTTATTTCTGACACCAAAACTGCAGTTCTGTGCTTACATTTCTGCAATATATACACAATATATGAGCATGGGTGGTGACCTTTTTAGGAAGATTCCCTTGCTAGCACTTGGTGTGGGAAGTGAGTGACTGTGGTGGGTGGGTTGGTGGGTGGGTGGGGTGAGTTGCAGCCGACAGCAGTGATTAAGTTACTGAAATCAGGTGTAAAGTTTCTGAATGGATCCAATGTTCAGTAAAACAGCTGTGTAAGTGTTGTTTACTCCATCTGATATCAGAGAACAGGAAATAAAGACTGAATCCATGCAGTGTTGTGACAGCATAACTTCTCATCACTGCAAAGGCTAGTGGGCAGCCATGAGCCGCAGCCACGTTAAAGAGTTATAGCTGTGCATTTTCCACTTGGTTTTATTTTTTAGTTACTTTTAATTTTGTTTCAAACTCAGTTTAGTTTCCAGAATTCAACATGTTTTAATTTTAATTCTATTTCTATACATTTCAGAGTGTGTTTTTATCAATGGTATGGGTGACATTAGTCAGACGCTAAAATGTAAGTAGTTTATAACACCAATACAATGCATTTTGGTTTGCATGCATGTATGCAAATGCATGCAATAAATGTACTGCGAGCTTTGTCCTTTACCGCTAAAATGTGGTTGATGGTTTAAGAGCATAACACAAAGTCACCATTGTTTAACAAAGTATAAAACACTTTACTGAGCAGAATGTAGTATAAGGTGCAGAAAAGCTCAAATGCAATGTCCCCATATGAGGGGACAAACTCTCAGGAGGTTCATTTAGGAAGGTTGCTCTGACTAGGACAACCTTCCCTGTTATTAGAAGCCATTACTGTACTTACAGTAAGAAAAGCTGTTGTTAAATTGAGTAACCTTAACAGTCCTCACTTCACACTCCCACAAATGAGAGACAGCAAAGCAGATAAACTAATACGGCCATAATTTACAGCAAAACACAGTGGAGACTCACACCGAACTGAAGTGAACCGCAGGCGAACACGATTAAAATATTCTATGAATTTGTTAATTTTTTCCTCTTTGGTTTGTTGGGGGTCAGGGCTGGCCCCCAAGGCCTATAAAATAAAGTGTTAACATAAGATCTTGGTATTAAAATTTGGGTCTTCCAGGTTATCATCTTACCCAGATGTGCTGGAGGTCTTTGCTGTTGACTGGATACAGTACACAGTTTGTTCCTACCAACTTCACTGCACACTCAATGTCAATGTTGGTCACAATACCACACTGGTTGTCCTGAAACACAACAGAGACAGAGAGACACACATCGTCCTGTTAGTAACTCAGACCTTTCAGGTGCTTCCAGCGTGCACAAGACCACACACTGAATTTCAACCAGAAGAAACTCCTCAAAGCTTAATGTTTCATTTGTATTCGGACTGTGTGTTATAAGACGTAAAAGTCTCCTTTTAGTCCTCTACAAGAGCCGACCTGCAGTGATATTCCAGTCATGTCTGATGCAGCAGATGAAATAAGAGTGGTGAACAGTGACGTGACTGTCAAAGGGAAAGGCTGATTGAAACAACACGAGAGGTGCAGACAGAGAAGCTGAAAGAGTTATAAACAGAGCGAGGGCTATACTTACGTTAGAGTTATTTCTTCGCACGATGTCTCTAATGACGATCGATCGATCTTCAAGTTTTAACTGCAAGAGTAAGAGCAGGCAGGTTAGGAAAATGCAGCTGAATGACTTCACGTTTAAGACATCTCACACTTACAGAAGCTGCCGAGTGTGTGACACTGAAATTGGATCCTCATTTTCTTATAATAACCCTTACAGCAGCGGACAACACTGCACATCAATAACTCTAATGGACCCTAGACAAGGGGCTGGAAATTAACCAGCTATGTATAAATCCATCCACACTTGGACCGTGACAGCAGTGCTCGTGTGTCCCACGGGCGTACTGGTCCTCACCCACAGCCATAAACACTGCAACACGACCGCTCGGCAGAGCTGCAACGCCCTCAGAGCAGATAAACAATTCTGGTGTCCAAACAAAAGAGATGCATTTCACTGAGCTGACCAGCAGGAGTGTTTATTCAACACCGAAGGAGTCAGCAAACACAATTTCACTTTCAATTACTAATCAAAACACAGAAATAAATTCTGGATCCCGTAAAACGAAAATGGTTTCGGGACAGCCTGATGGGCGAACAAAGTCAAAACTTAAAACGATCGGAGAGGGCAGAGAAACAGAAGCTGTAGGACTAAACCTGGCAACAGATCAGCTCTCAGAGGGAAACCTTGTTCCTGTGAACTGAATTTTGCTGCGTCACACCATGCCTGTACGCAGGCATCCAGACTAAAAACAGGCCTGCATTAAATAGAAAATAAATAAATGAAAAACAGGCCTGCTGTAATGAACCATGACTGCGCAGCAGCTACGGTGAGTTTCAAGCCTTATCAGATGCCAACACACAGATGGTTCATAATTCATGATATGAGAAAGAAATTAACAAACGACAATCAGGTAAACAGCATAAAACGCACTCATGATCACCATCAACCGGGACTGTGAGCTCTCAGACACCTCGGCGCTGTGCAGTCACTGAGGGGAAATCAGGGGGCTGCATTCTTTCCCCCACCCAGCATGCTCGTCAGTCTTCATGTGGCCTTACACATGTCCAAATTCAGTTTACATGCAAGACATGCCGGGTTTCTGTTCACACCTGGGTTTTTCTTTAGAGGGGATACATAGTTACAGTTTTCTTGTTATCTGAACGAGCTTTGAACATCACAGCTTTTACCAGATTGGCGGGCTTTAACCAGACAATAGCTCCACATGGATATCACAAAATATTGTGGATGTTTGCGTCGCAATCGTTACACCCCTAAGGGAAAACTATATGTGCCACACATATTTTAGCATCTAAAATTAGTCATTCTTAGAATTAAAGAGAAGGCATGTTTTATTACATCATATTATTCTAGTTACATGAATATCTTGGTTTCTTCTCCATCTCCTTGCCCCCCCCCCCTGCACTGAAAGTCACCCACATTCACACCAATGGCCATCCAATTGCTATTCAGGGCAAGTAGCTGCTGCTCTTTCTATTCACAGCATCACTGCAGCTTTTCAGCTTTCATTATTTACACTGTTTATTCACGACAAAAACATAACCGCTGATCATTAAAAGGAGGATCAAAGATAATGTGCCTCGTGTCCTTGTTGTGCCTTTCCTTCACCTTTCACCCACAGCATGCAGAACTTCACGGGCAGGTGTGCTTCATGTCACCGATTTGTGAAGCAGGAAAGAAAAATACGCGCAAACAGTACGCACCACAGCTGAACGGACAACATCAACAACCTGCAGTCGCTGAAAATTCATCTAGAAAAACTTCAGGGTCCACCCCGATCAAAACGTACCAAATACTTTATACTACAAGTGGTGGTGGGAGGTCTTAACTCTTCAGATAGTCACTGTTAAGAGTGCGGCCACTGCAGAAATGCAAAAGAGCAATAACATGAAATTCCCTGTAAGACCTGGGTGGTTGAAAAGAGCGAAGTGACCCAGAGGTGGCTGGTCAGATTCTGTAAATATGACGGGAAGTTGCTTCAATGCTTCCTTCATCCCCTCCTTTAGGAGAGGATGCACTGAACCACCCTTTTAGAAAAGAAAGATAATACGGTCAACTCACAGCGACACACGGGAGCTACGATCACATAAATGCTAACAGTGCATTTTTCCATTAGTACCGTCTTAAAGCCACAGGTGAACTCTGAACACTACACTGCTGTGATAAAAATCTGCTTTTCATGAAGTCATTTCCCAGAATGAAGCAGCTCTCTAAATAAAAATGATAAGCTACATTAAAATGAAAAAGTAACGTAATCCACTTTGGGTTAGTTATGTCCTCGGTTTAAGCGCTGCTGTCCTGCAGCCTCATTTATTAATTTTACTCCAGTCCCAGAAAGCCTCAAAAAAAGGCAAGAGGTACCCCTGGATCCCAGTTTGTGAGGACAGGGTAATCTCAAAACGACGACCGCTTCATTTCACTTTATAGGTTATATATTCGTTTGTCTTCAGAACTCCTACCTTAATAATGAAGTGATATTTTCCCACTGGTTTCCTTTTAAATGACCTGCATTAAACAAGGTAAGACGTCACAGAGCAGAGTATCTAAGATGCCTTTGTAGTCCACTGTCAGGACATTTCAACACAGCAGACTCACATCAACAACTGTTATATTCTTAAGCAGTCAGAGTCTCCGATTCTCATGACTGAATTGTCCTTTACACCCATCCTTGACCTCGTGACACTTTCCACTGAGGTCAAGGAAAAGTGGTGATGAGAAATTTTAGGATATCTTGAGTCTGACAAGGCAAAGACGCACAGCTGTGCAACACAAAACGAATGTCAGGGGAGCATTTCTCTTTCTTTTCTTAGCCAACTAAACCTTCTCAACCCTGACAGCTGGTGTCTACAAACAAACAAGGGTAAAAAGTGACTGAATGAAATGAAGAAATACCAACATTAAATACCAACATGCAGCATTCAATCATGTGTTGGCTCCCTAAACTGGAACTCAGTGATGAAAACTTTGAGAAGCTCAGCTATACAAGGTTATCTGTGGGAGGGCCCTATTTTCACTATAAGTGACAGGAAAAGATGCTTTGCTGGCAGGAAGCATGCAGAAGAGTGGCAGCGAACCACCAGCCAGAGCCCCAGAGTTTGAGCAGACACAGATGGAAGTAGAGAAGAGTGTAGAAATCCAAAAGGACAAGCCAGACTGCATGTTAACTACAGAACGGGAGGTGGGGATGGGGAAAATATGTCGGTGGCAGTGGCACAGTGGGTAGGTGCTCACCTTGCAACCGGAGGGTAGCGGGTTCGAGTCCCCATCTGAGCGTGTGCTGTCATTGTCACTTAACCCACATTGCCTACCACATTCACACTTAGGCAATGTGGTTGTGTGGTGGTCAGAGGGGGCCATAGGCGCGAATTGGTGGCCACGCTTCTGTCAGACTGCCTCAGGGCTACATTAGTAGCTGCCCAAGTAGGTGTGAATGAATGGTGCGCAGAATTGTAAAGGGCTTTGAGTACCGTGAAAAGCGCTATATAAGTCATAAGTCTAAGGCATTATTATTATTTTTATACTTGTAAGTCCTGTGTGCACAACCAGGTAATACTGTTGTTATTAGAGCTGGAAGAATTAGCTGATGAGTTGCCAACTGAGTATACTAATAATGCATCCATCTCTTTTTTTTAACTGTTTATCCAATTCGTAGGGAGGCTGGAGCCCATCCCAGCTGTCTTAATGCGAGAGGCGAAGTGCACCCCCCTGGACAGGTCGCCAGCGTGAGAGATAATTGTTCATGCTCAGCCATTCACAGCTACAGCCAATTTAGAATCACCAGCATGCATGTTTTTGGACTGCATTTCAGTAACATACATCACTCTGGGTCACTTTGCGTACACTTCCACCGTAGAGATTCAGAAAACACAGTGAAACTCTCTTTCGGGACAATTAGTACACCTCTTCAAGGTTTTGAAATTAGTTTTAATTTTACTGCAAAAAGTCTGACTAAAAGTGAGCACAGCATGGATAAGCTGCCGTAGATAACAGTACAGACTGTATGGCTGCAGTTTTGTATGGAGTAAAAGTGCCCAAACATCCTGTTGAGGACAGTATGAAAAGTACCTGCAAGGACAATCTCTCTCTCACACACACACACACACACACACACACACACACACACTCTCGGGTGTTCTTGGCAGGTCTTCAGCTTTATCTCATGCTGTAACCCAACTCCTCTGATTTCTGGGAGAGGAAGAGCCACTAAGTGAGTGTGTGTGGGGGGGGGGGGATATAATCAATGGGTCGCCATGTTCCTTGTACTCCATTAAACAGCAGCTTGTCAGCTCCTCAATTCTCTACAGCTCACGATTAGTTTGTTCAGCTCTCTCACACACACTCTCACACTCACACACACACACACACACACACACACACACACACACACACACCAATCAACTTGTCTCCCTATTTATTAGAAGCTTTTAGCCAAGAGGAGAACTCAGAAACCTTTTTTTTTTTTTTTTTTGGACAGACCCACAAACGCAGCTCTTCATTAATATTCTCTCAGTGCTTCATGCTGCAGTGCGCTGCTGTAGTAACACATTTCCTCACCCGTTTAAACTCACTCTGTTTAACGCACAGGTGCAGAAATATAACCAGTGTGTGTGAATGTGCTGGTCAGGCAGTTGTTAAAAATGCCCTGATTGTAAAAAGCATAATCCACTAAACATGTGTAATTGTAATTTCTAATCCACCGTACACCTTGTAACTGGATTATGTCAATTACACTCTGTTCCTTACATCTGCTATAGAGCAGCGCGGCCCTGCAGTGGGAGCGATGACTCTCCAGGAAAAGGTGATGTCAAGGAGGAGGAATAATACTGCCATCTCACTGATTAAAGCGTTATTAAAGTGATAAAACGCATTTTTATTTTTCACCTTCTGTTACAGTCATCTCTTTGTAGAGAGCAGGGTTCTAGGCAGAAAAATTTCACAGGCCGGCCTGAGGGGGGTGTCCCTCAGTACTGGCCAAACGTACTGAACAACCGCTTGCTAATGCTAATGGTCGCTAGCTAACTGTTATGACAGCGATCCGTAGCTAACTGCTGAAATTCTCAGCCCGATGCGACGGCACCTCAGCAAGGCGCAGCACCGGGCGATCGACCGCTGGCTAGAACCCTGTAGAGGATTTTCTGGGATTACCGATGCGGTTAAATGAGGAGACACCTAGTCTTGTCTTAGCCTTGTTTAGATCATGTTTTGCATTCAGCATTGATGTACGTGAAACATTAGAAACCTGAATATACACAGTCCTGCATGTACACAATTTTAAAACAATCCAGATTTCTAGATGGAGCTCCTTGTTTTCACGTGCCAGTACAGGTATGTTGTACTGATGTACAGAGATGCAGATGGTCACCATCTGACCATCTGCATCTCTCTCACTCCATAAATGGGTGGACTATACGTGCTTGCTTGGTCTCCCATCAAACACCACTATAAAGAAACTTAGAGGGGTAAAAAAAAAAATTGCCCAATTAAATGCTTGTTTCATCCAGCACAGAATCTTCATGGGAAAACTATTTTCTCACCTCTATCACTCTGTGTGTGCGCACCTGTATGTAAAAAAACTGAAAGTCTCTAAAGTCCACAATAAGTCACTGTAAGTGCATCAAAATCTACTATTAATTTGTCTAATACTCAAGACAGACAGGTGCTGAGAGAAAGCCAAAAAAACTAACCAAAAATCAGAAGGACACAGTAAAAACAATGTACCTGCAAATACATTCATATACAGTAAACACAGTGTGTTGAGCCAGTCTGAGCAGCCTGGATTCAGACCACTGATTTGACTGCACGAGATGCACAAAGCAAAACGCCTGACCAGCAGGTGCGTGCCCACACCTGGAGCTCCAGGTCTGGTTCCAGGTTGGCGCCAACTTGCCTTTGGAAACCCTACCAAGAGCACATTGCCCCTGACAACACAACTCCTGGGACAAGTCAGGTGGTGATGGATGTCTGGAAGCCTCCTACATGGCACAGTATTGTGGGGGGAAAAACCTGAAATCTCTAAAATAATAAAGGGTTTTTTTTTTTGTGTGTGTGTGTATTGGGGGGGGGGGACTGGGTCCTTGCTAGAAGAGAGCCACTAAATGTTCACGGAAAAGAAACTGTTGGCAAAGATAAAGCTAGACCGACTGTCTACCTTAATGTTTTAAGCAAAATTTGTTCAGGTTTGTGACTTTAGTCTGCAGAGCAATCTAGTGAGCCATAATTTGAATTAAAGAAAAGTAAAGAAAAGAAAAGAAAAGAAATCCTACATATCAGCAGTGATGTCTTCTTAAGGAGCAGAAAAGGCCTGACAGCTTTAAGGTTTGTTTGGAGGTCAAATTAAAATGAGGCAACGCCATCACTTTGTGAAGTTTGCAAATGAAGCAGATGAAGGAGGAAGGTTTCTCCTTGTTTCTCACACGATGCACACAACTCCTCAAGGCACCTTGAAATCAGAGCTTCTGTCTGCACCACTGCTGTGGCGGGGATTTATGCATTTCTACAAAACCCTCAGGTGCAGACACGTGCGCACTAATTAAAACTGGACTTTGACTGCAACACAGTAAATCGCACATCTCCTGACATTTCTGGTAACACACACACACACCCACACACACACACACAGCAGAATGATTACCTAGCTATACTGATGGGTCACAGCAAAGCAGCCGACTGTTGCTATGGCTCGTATAGAGCTGAGGAGGAGAGAGGTGGTACGACAGTGGAGGGCAACAGACAGACAACAAAAAGAAAGGGGAAAAAATGTTTGTGTGAGGCACCTGGCTCCAAAAAGGAAGGAAGGAAGGCAACCCTGGCTGTCTCCTCATCCATGCTTAGGCTAGAAGTGGCCAGATTGATAACAAGAATTAACGGAGAATAGTTGGTGCTTTGATTTTCCAACCTGATTTGCACAAATCATTATTCAGGTGGAGCACAAAGAAGAGGAAGCGAGATGCTGCAGAGAACTGCAGCTCTGGGCCACGCCTGCTCTGACAGACAGCTTTCGATACCAGGCTCGCTTGTCCTTCACACTGTTGTCTATACTAACAAGACATCCGAGCCACGAGCACGACAAAAAGCAAAACAAACACAAGTGGATTCAGTAGTAACAAGTGCACATGCTGCATTTCTCCCCACGCACAGCTAACTTCACTGAATATGAAGCCAAAAGGTGAAATTTCGCACACCAGATGCTAGTAAAAATTGGTGATAATAAAGGTGCAACATTGTGCAGCACTATAACCTGCACCTCCACCTTCAAATTATGCTTCTCTTCAGTGGAGTTTTGGGGAAATCGAAAATAATGCATAGTTTTTAAAGAACAAGTGAGGCCTTCTGGGATCATCTACGTCAATACCGTGAGTTGTTGTCAGTGATATTTTTTTAGCTGCATGGATCAATGTGCTAAAGCTTTGTATTTAATGGATGTTTTTACTCATTCTGAGCTTTTGCTTTTAATCTGTTTTAATTTAGTTGAGCTTCCAGAGTGGATCAGCTTGTCTCAGTTTTTATTGTTTTAAAATGCCAAGTTTTCCATTTTTTGTTTCAGTGTTATTTTCAGTCTTCTTAATAATTTATAATATTGAGGGGACAGAGCACAGACATTTTTCCATTTATGTATCAAAAAAAAATCCTTATGTAAAAATTTTTAAGCTTTGAACCAAGCCAGCCAACTATAAGGTGAATCATTACCATAAAAATATTTTATATCAAAAAAATAAAGGAAAAAAAAAAAGAAAAAAAGTACAAGACTGTGCGCATAATTACTTTTAAGTAAAAAAAAAACTACTCATCCCACAATGCACTGCAAATCCAGATACCACAGCAAACTATTTCTAACCATCTTGAATTTAATCTTTTTATCACAGTGTTGTATAATAAGTATAAGTATAGTTGCCCCTGATGCATCCATCAGAATATGAGGTGTGTAAATGCTGGCTTTAAAAGTGCTTGTATTAATGTGTGTGTGTGGATGGTGGGTGAATGAGGATTGTAGTAAGAAAGCACTATGACTGCTCAAATTGAGTAGAAAAGCATTATATAAATACCAGTCCTTTTACCATTTCTACAGCTGCTGTAGCAATGAATTCAAATTCTGTGATGTTACCTGTGACCAAAACAATCACACTTAAAATAACTTTGTGAATGTGCTAAATGTAACGTCACAGCACACGTTAACTCAACGGCTGGCATGTGTACAAAAGATCTGAATGATATTTGCCTCTTTTCTCTAATAATTGTTTTAATCACTGTGATGCACACTCACTAAGTGCTAAACACTACATGGGTCGCTACTAATTCAGCACTAATTACATTACTAATAGGAGACCTTTTAAGCTTGTGTGGGTTGATTTGTGCACATTAAAGCCTCTTGTTCTCACATTAGTCAGAAGAGCTGCTGTCACAGCTTTCTGATTGGCTGTCTGAGGCTGCACTTCCTTAAAAAAAAAAAAAAAAAAAAAAGCGCACGAGGTTATCACACCAGACAGTGATTCTGCAAGGGTGGTGATCTTAAGATGGGGGAAAAAAATGCCTGCCTTGAATGTAATGAAGCAAAAATAAATAAATAAATGCAGATCAATGACTAGCCCTTGCAGCCTTTGATTATTAGGCAATAAATTGCATCATCAATCAATCCTCACACTGTGATACCTTTTTCGCTGCTGCAGGACAGTCGAGATGAAGCCTATTGATTTGGACACACAGGAAGGGTGCACGGCTCTATTAAAAACAGGGCAGGCACAAATCCTTTTACGATGAAGACCACAAGGGATCGACACAAGGACTTATAGCACAGAGTATCTATTATAGAGCAATCTCCTTGCGCTGTAATTTGAGAGATGAAAAAGAAAAAAAAAGAAAAACATTGTGTAGGGAGGAATCACGGCAGTGCACTAAGAGCTGCAAGACACTGAAAGCTGTATATCAGGAGGGAAATGAGTGGAAAAAACATCTGTGCGAAACGAGAAGAAAATGCAGTCACAAAAAGGAAGTGAATATAAGATGGAGACCAGAGGTGAAGGATACCTGAGAGTCAATCATTAAGACAAAGAAATGGATTTAAAAAAAGTCAGAAGTGAAGACGCCGGAGGGGGGAGGGTGCACGGAGCTGGAGACAGGGTGTGACAGGGAGAAAATGAGGATGAGCAGTGAACGAGGTACAGACAAGAAAGCAGCCAGCCCAACAAGTGGGAGATCGAGACAGATCCCTGGAGAGAGACAGAGAGTGAGGAAGCCAGAAAAAGCAAGAGCCAGAAATAGACAAGAGTGCAGCAAAAACAGCAGATAGTAAGATGGAAATAAAGGGATCGAGGGAGAGGGAGAGAAAGTAGACCGTCTCCCCACTGGGCAGGAACAACACTGCAGAGGAAAACAGGGAGGATGAGAAGATGAAGGAGAGAGAGTGAAGAGAGGAGGAATGGAGGCTGGTGGGATGGATGCAGGTTCCTTAAGCAAGGCAAGTCACCTCAGAGGGGTGTGTGTGTGTGTGTGTAAGTAAATGAGATCCATTAACCCATGCAATCAGCACCATATTACGTCAACATTCTCCAACACAGCTCTATCAGGACACTGGCTACGACAGAGAATAAATAAATAAATCTAACAAAAAAAACAAACACACAATCTGAATACAAGCTGACTGTTACTTGTACTTAAATATCACCAATCTCCCGAGCCAATTGTACAACACCATTTTGTTATATGTTTGACATAATGACAATAAATTGATTCTGATTCTATGTGACTTATGTAAGGACTACATTCTTTCTGCCCTCATCTTGATGTTAATGCGTGAGGACATAAATTGCAAGAAAAAGAAAAAAAAAGACACTCAAGATTTTATCACAAACTCTTGAAGTGAACCTTGTGTTCATTTACAACTCCATAGTTGTATTCTTGGACTTTGTTAAAGTAGCTTTGTATGATTCATAGTTCAAAATACTCCTTATTTGTCTTATACTGAGCCTTGATGCAGTCCTTCAGTTCACCCACTCTGAAATGAGCTGTTTTAGCACTCAGCTGTTTTAACCCACCTCCCTTTCAGCCAACATACTTCTGATTGGCTGCCCAATCACATCATATTTTAATTAGAAAAAAGAAAAAAAACTGGAGCATTATGCATTGGAGGGTAATTTTAAATTGTGTTGGGTGTTATTTAAGAAACAGTCAGTGTGTGACGTTAAATAATTGCTGCTGTTGATGTATGGACATTGTTTGTGGTGTGCCCCAGGGGTCAGTGCTGGGCCCTAAATTGGTTAATTTATAAATCAATGGCATATGTAATGTGTCCAATATGTTAAAAATGGTACTGTTTGCTGATGATATAATTATTTTCTGCCCTGGTGATGATTTGCAGAATTTAATAGATGAGATCCCTACCAAATTAAATTGAAAAACATTAAATTGATAAAAAAAAAATTAAAAAAATCATTAAATTTGAATAAAACTAAAATTATATTATTTGGAAATAGTAGACCAAATACACATGTAAAAAAAAGAAGGAAAAAAAGGAGGTGCTTCTCATCAAAAGAGTAAATGAAAACAGATTTCTTGGAGTAATAATGGACAACAGACTTAGTTGGAAAGTACACATTAAATACATTCACTCCAAAGTATCAAGAAGCACTGCAGTACTAAACAAGGCAAAACAGGCATTAGTACAATCATACAGCACTCCATATTCTCTGCTGTTCACTGGTTTCACCTTATTTAAGCTATTGTGCAGAGGCCTCGGGCAATAACTAAATGTGCACTTAAGTTTTCATTCTTCAAAGAAAAAAAAGAAAGAAAAAGCAGTTTGCATCATTCACAATGCAGGTTAGAGGGATCAAACAACTTCACTATTCTTACAGCTCTGAACTACTGAAATTTGCAGATCTAGTGAAATTTCAAAAAGCACAAATTTTGTTCAGACCAAAAGATAAATCAACTGCCAGGAAATATTCCAAGCATTTTGTTGGTCTGTTTGTTTTTGAGAGATGGAAGTTATAGGTCATGGTGTTTTTGCAACTTTGAAATTGTGAATGTGCATACTACCAAGAAAGGTTTGTGTCTTCCTGTGTGTGGTGTGAAACTGGAACAGTTTGAGTATGGATTTAGCAAAAGCAGAACCTAGCAAAGAGGAGGATGTTGAATTTTCGGTGAATGTCTTTGTTTAGTAAGTTGTTACTTCATGCTTATTCAGATTTTACAAATAATCCAAAACTGGAGGTACTTGGGTTTGACGTGTGAGGAAAGACTATGAAGATCTAAAACATAATTTGTATTTAACATAGTATATATATATATTCTATTATTAGAAATATGTCTGTTATTGGGTTTTATATCAATAAGGAAACTGGATAAATATTAATGAATAACTATTAACTGATAACTTATGGAGAAGGGGTGGGATTAAATACACGTGCACTTCTTCCCGCTCCCTTTTGATATGTAGACTGAATCAGAATAGGTGGAGCGATCCTGGGGTGCATTTTGCTTTGTTTTGTAGATTCTTGTCTCTTCTTTTTCCTAAATGACTTTGTCTACTTTTTACACGATCAAAATAAATTGAAACTGAAACAGAAGGTTTCTTGGCCTACTGTGTGTTAGGTTATTCACTCTTAACATCATTCATATCCAAAAATATAAAATTGGAAAGTTGTCTGAAACTGAGCTTTGGAGCAGGTTTTATCACAAGAATTATTTATACACACTGACTTCATTAATTAAACTGTTTTTTCCTATTTAATATGGAGGATTAGTACAGGTAAGGCTGGAAATCAGGGAAAGCACATTAGGTCTACCTTAAAGAATTAAAGAATCACAGTAAGTACTGCACTGAATAGGTGATGTCATTCATTGCTTTTATGCATGTCACACTTTTTCCAATTAACTGTGTCAGAGCATGTAGACACCAGACTGTAAAGTCACATCCTACAACAACTGATTTTATTGAGAATGAAAAGCTGTGACTGCAGCTAAGCAGAAGGGTGAGGAAGGTCGTGGGAGGTGGGGGAGGGGAGGAAAAAGTAGGGGAACAGGGTGGGATAAAGATAAAGATAGGTTTGAGGAGAAAACATCCTCTTTCAGACCTGCACCTCTAACCTTAAATTTGAAAGAAAGGAAAGGGAAAGGGAAAAATTAAAAAAAAAAAAAAGAGCACCTCAGAACTGACAATTTAATGTCTAAATTAACACTTTGGTCACTTTTCTGTAAACACTTTAACATCAAGTTTAACTAGTCGCAACAAGTATCACGTGTGCTGACGTTAAAGGTTGCACGGCTCGAGGTTCCTGTCTGTGCTCGTCTTTTGTGCTTCTTTGCAAGCGTCTCTGCTCTGCATAGACATGATTATTTTAGCAAGCGACCTAGCGAGAGCAAAAACACGAGGAAACTACAGACATTAACCAACCAGGAGAAAATGCTAATATTAGCCACACTTCACAAAGTAATCAGACATCACGACATTTGTTTCTGTTAATACAGAATGGCTCAAATAGCTCTTGAATACACAATATTTGTACAAATAGTGTTTAACCTCATTCATTAGACCGTGCTCAGTTTTGACTTTTAGACTAGTGAGCTAGTCTGATTTTACTCCTAGTAAATTAGTCATCAGGAGCATCCCTGTCACAGGTGGGTCTGAAAACCTGCTAACTACATGGTCTGACAACATGAAAATGAAAATGAAGAAGTTGAATGTAGGCTGCATCAGAACAAACGGACACTGCGCCAGAGCAATGTGTAACAAGTTTCACAACAGGAAATGTGGACTTTAACCAGCAGGAACAGATGGCTGCTGGTTGCTCATGCTGCTACTATTAGCCCAACTCTGCAAATTAGCACAACTCCAGTGTTTACCTACTTTTAGACAGGTCGGTTCTAGATTTTTTTATTTATTTTTTTTGGTATAATAGAGACCAGGAACTTGGTCTCCAACCTCACACAATCCAATGCTTATTTTAAAATCAACTTTTATTTCTACCATTTACAGGTATGCAAAAATGTGGGCACCCCTGTTATTGTGAATAGTTAAGCAAGTCTAAGATGAAATGAATTCCAAAAGGCATAGAGTTAAAGATAACACACACTTTAAAACATTTTAAGCGATATAGGTGTATTATTTTGGTTTGGTATGATTTTAGAGTGGAAAAAAAGGAGGAACTTGCAAAAGTTTGGAAACCCTAGGAGATCTGAGCACTCAGACCACTTTGACCAAGATCTTGGAACTTAATTAGTTTGTTAGGGTTATGGCTTGTTTACAATCATCATCAGAAAAATCAGGTGATGCAAATTTCAAAGGCTTATAAATACCCAGACTAGTCCCAAAAATCAGCAGCAGTTCTTCTAAGCAGCTTCGATTCACTCTGAAAATGAAAATGACTGAGGCCCCACAAAGCAGGAGAAGGCTGCCATTTCCTCAGTTTGAAATATAATTAAGAAATGGCAGTTAACAGGAACAGTGGAGGTCAAGATAAAGTCTGGAACACCAGGAAAATTGTCAGAGCTATTCGTAGGATTGCTAGAAAGGCAAATCAGAACCCCACTTCACTGCAAAAGACCTTCAGGAAGATTTAGCAAACTCTGGGGTTGTTGTACATGGTTCTACTGGTCAGCAACACCTGCACAATATATGGCCTACATGGAAGAGTCATCAGAAGAGAACCTCACCACAAAATTCAGTGTGAGAAGTTTGCAAAAGAACATCTAAACAAGCATTTTGGAAACAAGCCCTGTGGACCGATGAGGTTAAAACGAAACTCTTTGGCAGCACCGAGCAAAAAGCTATGTGTGGAGAAAAAAGGGCACCACTCCAACTGTTAAGCATGGCGGTGGAGCAATCATGCTTTGGGGTTGTGTTGCAGCATGGGGAATATTTCACAGGTAGAGAAAAGAATGGATTCAGTGGAACTTTTGTATACCCCTGTAACATTATGGACATCCACAAAGGACGGTAACAAAATGTACTTGAATTAGTTTGAATTAAGGAAGATGAAAAGTAAAGGATGAACAAGACAAGAGTGGTTATGAGAGAGAGAGGGCAGAGGGAGAATGGAGAAAGTGAAAAGGTTATGACAGAAGAGGAGGGACAGAAAAGAAATAGTTTAGAGGAGAAGCAGGACGACAGGAGATGATGGGTGAGGGCAGAAGCCTTCAGAGAGCACAGCAGGTTCACAGCTTGTCCCGTCCATCTTCACACTTGGACAACAAGCTGGTCTCACTCTAAAAGCCACGATCACGAGGAGGGAGCCCTAAAAGGTGAAAAAAATAATTTCATGCCTCCTCTCTTTAATGACATCGTCACCTGCTGAGCATCTTGATCACAACTTGGGCATGACAACCTGTCAACAACAAAAACAACAGCCTGAGAAGAGTGTGTGTGTGTGTGTGTGTGTGTGTGTGTGTACGTGTGAGTGTACACAAGCGTAATGATGGATAAGAAAACAAAGAAATAAATTAAATAAGGCAACAGATGTTCAACAAAGTCACCCTCAAATTTAGAAGCATCGTAGTTGAGCATTTTCTAGAGGCATAATCAATTCAATACAGAAACTATGACTCACTTTACTACAGCAAAACAGTCCCCTGCACTCTCAGTTCATGCACTTATGGATAATTCGTAGCTGAAAACAGCAACCAAGAGATGCACACTGGGATTCTTCAAGGTTAATGCTGTATATATTTGTATTTATTATGTATGTTTTTTCCAGATGTTATACATCCCATTCAGGCTGAATAACTACAGTAATAGTAAATAGATAAATATGCATTTTATTTTTCCTCTTTTTCCCCAGATTTGAAATGGCTAAAGACGGGTGCTGACTCTGGGAAGATCAGTTGAGGGAAGTCTAACCTTTTTTCACTTTGGAATGATCTTCGTGTCAAATTCTTCATGATTACCATGTAGGAGTCAACTTTAAGATTCTAAAATGATTCAGAAGCTTCTTTGTATCAAATACAAATAGATTCTTTGCTAAAATATAATTTCCTAAACTGAGGCGAGGTAACTACTTTTGTTTCAGTCACATCTCCTGTGTCTGACCTTACTGCTTACTCATTTCTCACCTGCATCTCCAAGAAGACCAGCAAATAAATTTAAACAGGAAATTCTTATATTTTGATACTTTTTTTTTTAATTGAAAATGAGATTTTTCAAATGAATGTCTTCATGTTCATGTTCTGCTGCAGTATATGCAGTGAACATTGGAAAAAAGAAAAAACACTTTTTGAAGAATTGCCTCAGATTCGATACAGCAGCTGCAGCGCAGCACTGCAGATGCTTCACCTGGTTTTAGAGGAAGGGTACGTGTCCGATGGCTGATGACAAAACCTGGTGCCCTGCCCCTCATCTGTTTGTTTCTCTGTGTCTGCCTGGCACCTGCTTAAACCATAACTAAGGCTCTGAGCTCCAAAGCACCGTTGGGCGGGCCTTGGCAACGGCCTCATGTCCCAGATTACGCCAACGTCTGCCAGCCTACCTCGAGCACCTGCGGGTGGCTTCTGAGCAAACTGTGCCGAAGGATGAATAACGTCACCTGAATGCTGCAAATTTGAAGCAGTGTGCAACATTTGAGTGGCTGTTTTTGACAGTCAGCCATACTCGGGTGAGCTTTAAAAGACAAAGCACCACAGTCTACATGGACTAAATCATATTCTGATTTCCCCTCCCCCCTCCATATTAAAAGCACACTGTTTGTGATCAAATATGACGTGAAACATGGCAAGGTAACAAATGCACAGAAACTGGCAGGATAAATGGTTTAGGTGTTAAATTAATCATGCTGAGCAGACTAAACCAGTGGAAATAAGTAATGTAAGCCTTGATTAAATTCTTCTGCGAACACAAACAGCTGGAGACCCGATGGTCAGGTAGTCATTCCTGTTATGCTTCTTTGAAGTCCGCCTCACGGGGTGCATTCATACTTGGTGCGTTGTAGTGTAAATTCTCACAAGTCCACACAGTCTCAACAAGGACCCCATGGGCCAAAGACATGCACTTAAGCCGAGTTTCCATACGGAACAACTCATTGAACACAACTCGCCACGGTCGTGTTGTGTTTCCATTATAACTGAGGACCACCACAGTGTGGGTGGAGTCGATACAGCAGCGCGGGCAGTAGTGTCTTGATGTAGTTTATATGCGGCTCAAAACAACACAACAGTGGATGAGATAGAGGCAAGCTAACAGCTAATGCCAGTTTAATATCATCATCATGCATGAGTCCTGGTACAATGTTTTAACGGATGAAGGTTGTCTATGTTAAGTATACAATATGTAAGCCGTGTGTGCGTTTCAGATGTCTCTCATATTGCAAAACTACAACTGCAAACTGTCGGTCTGGGCATTCAACCGGTGCTCTGCGCTAGGGATGCACCGATCCACATTTTTCCCTTCCGATACCGATACAGATATCTGAGGCTTAGTATGGGCCGATACCGATCCAATACCGATCTGCTGGAGAAAAACTGTGCTGAATCGACTTAACATTTGTTCGTTTGTTTTTTAAACAGACATAAATGTACTGAATTACAAATTTATTAAAACTGCTGCACCAGGACAGCACACTTAAACACACATAGAAACATGTAAAAACAACACAACTTGCATTTGTTCAGTCAGTGCAATGAGTATAACATCGAATAAAAAAATAAATAATACAAAAGAACCTGAAACTGACAAAAACAATAGGTTCACAACTTTGGTCAAACATGAAAAAATAAACTGCAAGTTTAAAATAAATAAGGAGCGGAAACAATAGCTTCACTTGCTTGGTTGACAGATAGTTAAAATAAACAGCAGTCAGCTCTTTCCAATGATTTTGTGCAATTGTGACAATATAAATTAAACAGCCATTATAAAAGCAAATTAAAACAAAAAAACTTCAAAAGCTAGTTTCGTTAAAAAAAACAAAACAGATATAGTTGCTACTTATCAAGTTTTGTGTCAGTGACCTGATGAAGCAGATATTTCAAGCTTCTCAAGATCAGGCTTAAGCATCACTGACAGGTTTTGCTTAAGAAAGGTAGCATTTCTGGCTCTCTCAGCTGTGAGTCTGTTTCGCTTGTCATCCAGGATGGTGCAGCTCATGGTCAGCAGAATAAGCACAGAGTGCTCGTTTCTGTTCAGACTGTCGACCATGTAGTAAGTGTTGTTCCACCTGGTTTTGACATCCTGCTGCAGGTGTTTAGGTTGCATGTTCATCTCGAGCTGGATATCTCGCAGCCGTGAATATACTAGAGGAGAATGTTTATAAAGTGTCCGACAATCTGTCTCGCACATGCAACTACATCACCGACCGCACGCTGTGACAGAAGTCCCTCGCTGACGACTAGCTGCATTGTATATGCAACACAGCCCAAGCTACGCGGCCCCAGGCTGTCCATCGCTTTTCTCATGTTGCTGGCGTTGTCCCTCAGAATCCCATGGATTTTGCTCAATGGAATTTGCCACTTGTCAAACATTTCCTTCAGGCTGGCTGCTATTGCTTCGCTGGTGTGTGACCCACGAAAGTTTGTTGCATTTAACATTTTACTGTGTGGCACAGAACTCCCATCCAGCCAATGTGCTGTTAAACTTAGAAGTGACATTGGGGAAACGTCAGATCTCCGGATGTCTGTCGTGAAACTTATCGATTTGGCATCTTTTTTG
>JAMQGT020003847.1:0-38407 GCA_024447675.2 Pterophyllum scalare
CTATGTTATGTAACCTACTTAAGAAACTCAGCAACTTAGCATCTGCTGCTGAACATGAAGATAAACCTTGGAGATGGTTTTGAATAATTTTTCCTCTAATGTCTAAAATGTCCTGGAAGCTGCAATTTCTATGATTGGATCCTTTTGAGGAGCTGAGTCTGGATATATTTATTGATTAATAGCTTTTCTTAAAATCACAATAGTTTTACAAACATGTTTAATCTAAATTAAAATACAGAAAACTTGAAAAATTAAATTTCCACATACTGTGGTAGGAAGAAGGCATCGTTTTCTCTAGCTTCACAATGAGACGCAGGCAATAATTATTCTGTTCAAAAAAAAATTAAGGGAACACTTTTTAATCAGTGTAATCAAGTCTTCTGGGATGTTGATCTGGTCAGTTATAGAGCAGAGGGGGTGTTAATCAGTTTCAGCTGCTTTGGTGTTAATGAAATTAACAACAGGTGCACCAGAGGGGTGACAATGAGACAACCCCCGAAACAGGAATGGTTTTACAGGTGGAGGCCACTGACATTTTTTCCCTCCTTTTCTGACTTTCACTAGTTTTGTATTTGGCTAGGGTCAGTGTCACTACTGGCCATACCTGGATCATACAGCTGTTGCACAGGAAGTCCAACTCCTCCAGGATGTCACATCAATATGTGCCATTGTCAGACAGAAGGTTTGCTGTGTCTCCCAGCACAGTCTCAAGAGCATGGAGGAGATTCCAGGAGAGAGACAGTTACTCTAGGAGAGCTGGACAGGACCATAGAAGGTCCTCAACCCATGAGCAGGACTGGCATCTGCTCTTTGTGCAAGGAGGAACAGGATGAGCGCTGCCAGAGCCCTACAAAAATAACAATCAGAAACAAACTTCACAAGGGTGGCCTGAGCTCACTGCTAGGCACCTTGGATTTATTATCAGACCCTATACTGGTGCAGTGGGTCCTGGGTCCCTCCTGGTGCATGATAATGCCCGGCCTCATTTTGAGAGTATGCAGGCAGTTGCTGGAGGATGAAAGAACTGACACCTCTGAGACATTATGTTCCGGTCCATCCGACACCACCAGGTTGTGCCTTAAGACTGTCCAGGAGCTCAGTGATGCCCTGGTATAGATCTGGGAGGAGATCCCCCAGGACACCATCCTTCATCTCATTAATTCAATTCAATTCAATTCAATTTTATTTATATAGCGCCAAATCACAACAAACAGTCGCCTCAAGGCGCTTTGTATTGTGGGTAAAGACCCTACAATAACACAGAGAAAACCCAACAGTCAAAACAACCCCCTATGAGCAAGCACTTGGCGACGGTGGGAAGGAAAAACTCCCTTTTAACAGGAAGAAACCTCCAGCAGAACCAGGCTCAGGGAGGGGCAGTCATCTGCTGCGACCGGTTGGGGCTGAGTGAAGAGACAGGACAAAAGACATGCTGTGGAAGAGAGCCAGAGATTAATAATAATGATTAAATACAGAGTGAAGTATAAACAAGTAAATAAAGGTGAATGAGAAGAAACAGTGCATTATGGGACCCCCCTCAGCAGCCTAGGCCTATAGCAGCATAACTAAGGGGTGGTTCAGGGTCGTCTGATCCAGCCCTAACTATAAGCTTGATCATAAAGGAAAGTTTTAAGCCTAATTTTGAAAATAGAGAGGGTGTTTGTCTCCCGAATCCAAGCTGGGAGCTGGTTCCACAGAAGAGGGGCCTGAAAGCTGAAGGCTCTGCCTCCCATTCTACTTTTAAGTATCCTAGGAACCACAAGTAAGCCAGCAGTCTGAGAACGAAGTGCTCTATTGGGGTGATACGGTACTATGAGGTCTTTGAGATAAGATGGGGCCTGATTATTCAAGACCTTGTATGTTAGGAGAAGGATTTTAAATTCTATTCTAGATTTAACAGGGAGCCAATGAAGAGAAGCCAATATGGGAGAAATATGCTCTCTCGTTCTAGTCCCTGTCAGTACCTTAGCTGCAGCATTTTGGATCAGCTGAAGGCTTTTCAGGGAGTTTTTAGGACAGCCTGATAATAATGAATTACAGTTGTCCAGCCTAGAAGTAATAAATGCATGGTCATCCAGGCCTTTATGTCTTTAAGACATTCCTGCAGTTTAACTAACTGATGTGTGTCATCTGGCTTCATGGATAGATAAAGCTGAGTATCATCTGCATAACAATGGAAATTGATGCAATGCTTTCTAATAATACTGCCTAAGGGAAGCATGTACAATGTAAATAAAATTGGACCTAGCACAGAACCCTGTGGGACTCCATAATTAACCTTAGTGTGTGAAGACGACTCCCCATTTACATGAACAAATGTAAATGGGGAACATTCAGGAGCATGCCCCGACATTGTCAGGTATGCATACAAGCACGTGGGGGTCATGCAAACTACTGAGGACCATTTTCAACTGCAATGAATTTTCAGCAAAATGGACTAGCCTGCTGCATCATTTTTTCACTTTCATTTTCAGGGTGTCTTTGAATTCAGCCCTCTGTAGGTTGATAATTTCCATTTCCATCAAACAATGTGGCATCCTTTGATTTCTAACACATTACCCAGTCCCTATCAGCATAGCTATCAAGCATGATTTTTTAATTTCCATTGAGATCTGACGTGTTTTCAATGTGTTCCTTTAATTTTTTAATTTTTTTTTGAGCAGTATAGTTTGAAAGTACTTGTAGAAGGAGTTGGTGTAAAAAGATGAGGTAAAAGTATGATCACCAAAGGCATTACAATCTATCTTGGGGGGGTGGAATCAAAGTGCATACCCAAAAACAAATTGCATAAAACATCAACTCCATCCTAGCAATAAAGATAGAAATTCTAAGTAAATTAGTTGTGCACAGACAGATGTGCGCTGGCTGTAACTTTTCATCCTGCTGCAGCACCCAGGATTATCAGGGCAAAATGACTGCATCAACCCAGACAAAGATCATCCCATTGAAAGTGGGAAACTGTGATTTAGATGAATGAATACAACTCTGGAAGTGATTTTCATGCACGCCCCAACAGTTGCTTAATCTCAGCAATCTGAAAGTCTCATCTTCGTTGGTGCTGGTTGGTATGGTGATTGATTGAAGAGCTCTTCACAGAGTTCTGCAGTCAGTCTGCATTTGCAAGTGTTTCACAGGCACAACAGAACTAATGCGCATCTAATAGAGCCAGAGGTGGAGTCTGCCAAGATGTGCTCACCCTGAATCACTGGGAAACTGCTGTAAATTAGAACAAGCTAAGTTAATGTGTATCACTAATTGCAACAACTGAAATGGTTTATGACCACAGCCAGGATGAGGCAGATGAGAAAGCAATCACCACAAAATCTAGAGTATATGTTAAGGAAGCTTCACTGGATTAGTAGAATTCTATTTTTTGTGTTTGTTTTGTTTTTTTGTTTGTGTTGTTGTTTCCAACCAAACTCCCTTAGGACATTAAATTGAGTACCATTTATGATGCTAAGTGAGTTTTTCCTCAGATACACACTGAACTTGTCTTCTAATTACTGAAGCTTTAACAACTACAGAACAATTGTGTATGTATTCATAAAAATGCCCTACTTTTTCTTGCGCCTTGCAGTCATATCCCTGCCAGAAAATGTACCTGTCAAGAAGAAACAAAACCTAACAGAGCTAAAATGGTCCCATACTCATCTGTCATCTCCGCCTCTCACTTATTCCGTTTTATGCATTTTAGTCAAATCCCATCACAGCATCTTTTTTTGTGTGTTCTATTTCTCATATATCATCTCTGTTCTGTTTCATCAAAATCTGTCATACGCAAGGACTGTTCTCCTTTGCGTTGATCAGCATCTAATTTTAGTGAAGGCTGACACCTCTTGATGTTGTAAAATGAACGAGTGCTTTGTTGTATACCAGAGCCCTTGAATCACTTGCATTGACTTTGAAAAGCTGGAGCACCAGTGGGGAGGAGGAGGAGGAGGAGGAGGAGGGGAGGAGGGGCTGATGAAGAAAAAACTTTTTTTTTTTAACGTGTTAATTAATGAGGTAAACATTGCCCTGGGTGCCTGTTTTTTGTGATCAGAAGTCTAGCTCCTATAATTTCCACCCAAATTTACAAAAAGTCACCATATGTTCAGCTGTGTCGAGATTTGGTAAAGAAGAGCTTTGGGAGAATGAAAAGATGGATGATGATGAACTCACAACCACAGGGAGTGGCTGTCTGATGTGCCAATAAATCTTAAAATAAATAAATTTCCCCACTGCTAGCTCCCTAACCTGCCACCCAAAGCTGCGGGGGGGGGGGTGTGTCCCTCAACCAGGTGTGTTCAACTTTGACTGTGTGTCTGACTTTTGTTCAAGACACAACAGGCGTGGCTCCTAAGCTGACCCTGCTGTGCCACTTCTGCAGAACTGGCAGGCAGAGAAATTCCCACAGGATGATCAATAAGGCATCAGTATTATTTCCTTAAGTCCCATGAGACAGAAATGAAATGCTTCTAGTCAAAGGCCTATTTGTGTCTCCTTCTCCTTTGTGTAATTTAAAAAGTGCTTTCTTGTGGATTTATGGCTGTCACATTACAGGTGAGACAGATTGATTATGAAGTGGAGAGACTCCCAGTGGGCCATTTTTTCATGCTGCATTGTGTGGGACTGACACAAGACTAAGGAAAGCCAAAACCAGCCCTGAGTGTCTATATTTACCAGTGCAGAACCTGCCAGTGCCTGTGTGTAGGATGACAGCAGGAATATAGCTTCAATAGCAAAATGTTGTGAAGACGGCTTAATGCAACAGCCGAGGAACAGGCTGAAGATTCAGGTAAGACTGTCAGCTGCTTGAGGTGCTGTGGGAACCTTTGGTTATTGAGATACAGGACCTGCAGGTATTTTAGGCACTAAAAGGTTAAAACCGGTAATAAAAAGACACCTTGGGAGAGTTATGGTTTGATAGATGTATCATATGCTTTCATAAAGTGCTCATGTGTTTCTAGAGCTTTGTATTGAAACTGAAAACAACAGTGCATTTTATATTACTGGAAGATATTTTTATGGTGTTTAAAATCTAAAAAAGGGTTTTGAGTTAAAGGTCTTCAGAGAGACTGCTCATAGATTGGTGGTGATTGGTGGGGTGTCAAGTGTCTTAATTATTAGATGTCTCACAGCTAAAATATTGCAATAAGTACAATTCAGTCTATTATGACACTACCAATAGTGATGGCATTCACTGTGAACTCTGGCTGATTGTTTGGGTTTTCGTACATGAGGTTTACAGTCACAGACTCCACTTTCAAATTGCTCCTTTCTAATTTATCATAACTTTAATCCTTCTCAATTTATTTTTATACTTGTAGCCATTAAAATATAACACTAATCTATGACATCTGTGTGACCCAACAGCTGAGTGGTTGGGACTCATTACATGTGGACACACATCCAGTGTGCAGCTGCTCTCTGATATGTTAGCCAGCTAAACCATGTGCTGCGTGCCACTAGATGGCTTAGTCTCAGTTTTGTGTCTCTCTTCGTTGTACTTAAGTACAACAATGAGAGACTAGAGAAAAGTCTAAAATGTCCAAAGAAAAATCAATAAAAATAAACCCTAACTTTTACATAATGTCATGGATCCCTTTAAGTATAGTTTTTATATTGAAATGACAGATAGTTAAATAGCTTAAAAATACAAATGCAAATTATAATACACTCACAGCTGCTTTATTAGGTACTCCTTGTTAGTGCTGGGGTAGGACCCCCTTTTCTCCCTTTGAATTCTTTGCAGCACAGATTCAACAAGGTACTGGAAACATTCTTCTGAGATTTTGGTCCATGTTGGCATGATAGCATCACGCAGTTGCTGCAGATTTGTCGGCTGCACATCCATGATATGAATCTCCCATTCCACCACATCCCAAAGCTGCTCTTTTGGATCTGGTGACCGTGTGAGTACAGCAAATTCACTGTTATGTTCAAGAAACTAGCTCAAAGTAGTTTGAGATTATTTGAGCTTTGTGGCATGGTGTGTTGTCCTGCTGGAAGCAGCCATCAGAAGATAGGTACACTGTGGTCCTCATGGGGTGGACATGGCATTTAAACAATGTTCAGTTAGTACTAAAGGGCCAAAGGTGTTCCAACACAGTATCTCCCTCACTATTACACCAGCAGCAGCAGCCTGACCCTGACCCCAGCCTGGCTCCAACACCCATGTTGTATTTAAAGTCACTTTAATCACCTTTTTCCCCCATTCTGATGCTCAGTTTGAATTTCATTCAGTAGATCATCTTGACCATGTGTACCTACACGCCTAAAGGCAGTGAGTTGCTGCCGTGAGATTAATTAGATACTTACAATAACAAGCGGTTGAACAGGTGTACCTAATAAAACGGTGGGTGATCCATTCAGTGATATATTTGAAAGAACGTGGATCTCAGTAAATCTAGTGCAAATATGTATTTGAGTGTTTTGAAAGCACAATACAGTCATGGTTCATGTACAGGTGTTTTCATTTGTGTGTGGTGTAAACAAACTATTGCACCTCTTAGACCACATTAACTTACACCTTAATTATTCTCGCTGCTTTTTAAAATCTCTTAAAAGCAGCAGAGATTTTGACATGCTGTTGCAGAGTCCTAATAATGACTGCCATCTACTTAGGAAATGCTCCTACATTTGTGCTTGCTGGTTCACTGTCATGGCTTATTGGGCACTTTAATGGAACTGAGTCATCATTAATGTTATTAATTACTCTTGTGCTTTTCTTGTTGCAAAGTCAAAATGGCTGTCATGGAAAAGAAGTTTCCACCCTGCATTAGCTTTAAACCCAGCTTACAGGGGGGGCTGATAAAAAAAAAAAAAAAATCCAAGATGTTTACAAAAACAAGTTGGGAACATTTTAATTTTTAATTCAAACAAGTATATAATTTATACCTAATTATAATGTGCATATGTGCATTAATTACATTCAAGTCATTTCAAGTTTCATTCACAACCAAGTCAGTAAAGAACGTTATATAAACACTGTATTAATTTACAATGTCAAAATTCAACTGAAATGGTTAAACCGTTTGATCAAGCTAAAGTCACACGTTGTCCAGGTTTCAATTTGACAGAAGGAACAGATTTTCTGCCTCCCGAAACACCAAAGCCTTCATACCTAAAGAAAATAAAAAAGACAAAACTTACATTAAAACGCCGTCTCAATCAAACGGACTGAGCATACAGTTAGGTCCGTAAGTTTCTTTGGAGGGCAATGACACATTTTTTTTTGTAATTCTGCCTCTGCATACCACAACAGTGGATTTGAAATCAACCACCAATTGTGAAATGCAGACTTTCAGCTTTAATATAAGGAGGTTTACCAAAAGTAGTGAAATAACTGGAATTGCAGCCATTTTTTAAAAAATTTTTTTAAACACAGTCCTCAATTTTCAGAGGCTCAAAAGTAATTGAACAACTAACTGTCAAACAGTTTCACTGACAAACAGATTAGACTTTGCCAGAAAACATCTAAAAGAGCCTGCACAGTTCTGGGGAAAAAAAATTCTTCAGATAGAAGAAACCAAGATGAATTTGTAAAAAGAAAAGTATGGTGAAGGAGAGAAACAGCTCATGATCTGAAGAATAAAACATTATCTGTCAAACATGGAGGCAATGTTATGGCATGGGCATGCATGGCTGACAGTGCCGCATCACTAGTGTTTATTGACGATATGACTGCTGATAGAAGCAGCAGGACGAATTGTGAAGTGTGCAGGGCTATACTCTCTGCTCAGATTCAGCCCAACACTGCAAAACTGATCAGATAGTGCTTCACAGTCCAAACGAATAATGACCCAAAGCATACTGAAAAAGCAACCTAAGAGTTTCACAAGGCAAAGAAATGGGATATTCTTCAAAGGCCGAGTCACCCACCTCATCGCAACCCAACAGAGCAACTTTTCAGTTATTTAAATACAAAACTGAATGCAGAAAAAACGAAAAACAAGCAGCAACTGAAGGCAGCTGTAGTAAAGGCCTGGTAGAGCAACTCAAGGGAGGACACACAGCATTTGCTGATGGTCGTGGGTTCCAGACTTCAGATGGTCATTGACTGCAAAGGATTTTCATCCAAGTATTAAAATCAAATCCTTATATTCAGAAATATGTTAGTTTTTCCAATTATTTTGAGCCTCTGAAAATGGACGACTGTGTATAAAAAAATGGCTTTAATCCCTAAACAGTTAATGCAAAAGTTTTATTAAACCCCCTTTAAGCTGAAAAAGTCTGCACTTCAGTCACATCCTGGCAGTATAAAGTCAAAGCCACTGTGGTGATGGCAAAACTGCAAAAACTGTATGATTGTCCAAAAATTTATTTAAACTTAACTGTATCTCTCTGTAGTCCTCATTCACCCACCAGCTAAGAAATAAGACAGCTGCTCTAATTCAGCTGTTAATATTATCTCACAAACACAGTACTGCATGTACAAGTACTGCAACTTACAATTTTTAAAAAAGAGCTGAATAAAGAGAGAAATTCAAATATTGATCCATAGTACTCCTTTGCTGCTACCTAGCAGGAGCTTTGAGACACCAGTTTATGTTGTTTTTCATATTTTTTTAATTTCCTCCTGTTGGTGACACTGAAAGTAGCTTATGTCCTTAATAAATTGAGCTTATTAATATATTTTAAAACTGTTTTTTAAAATAAATAATTGCTATTAAACTCCTGGAATTTTGAAATCCTGTGGAAACCTGCAGGAATCAACACCAATGCATCTGTACTGCTCACTCACAGTTTTGTGTATCTCTTCCAGTCGGCTTGGCTGAGGGAGGGCTTGGTAACGGCCAAGGCAGCGTTTACATGAGCCTGACGCAGCAGCAGGCCTGGCTGCTTGGTGGCTGGATGCACACAAGCACGCTCTTCCTGCACAAATAAGCCCAAGATAATCATACAGATAATAGCTTATAAGCAGTTTAACAAGACCTGCCTCTGTAGAAGGACACTACCTAATGGAATAGACTCACAGTGAAGCCAACTACAATGAAAAAAGTCATCAGAATACAGAGCATTCAGAAACTCAAATATATTCATTGTTGTCACTTACGTTGGCTCTCCTGTAGTTGTTCTTAATGTTAATAATGTCTTGTTGTAGACGCTCCAGCTGCTCTGGGCCAAGCTCTTCGTATCCCCTCTGGATCGAGGGCATGAAGGCAAGATTGACTGAGCTAACGGGATCACAAACTGATCCTCCTGTAAAGTCATTGCTCATGGAACTGGGTCCAGAGACGGACTGGGAGTTCTGTTAAACAAGGAGGATTGAAGGAAGAAAAACAGGCAAAGCTTATCAATGACAACACTTTTTGGAATACTATACATATTATACTTATACTACATAGTGGCAGTGCTCACCGGCTTTGAACTCGATGAATTCTCCAACTCGAACTCATAGGAACTTCCAAAGTACAGTCTCCAGACATTGCTATGGTGGTGTTTGTCTTCTGCATGAAGCTCACTGGGCTCCAGGACAACCATGGACTGGTCCAGCCCCATGCCTGACCCTCCCTCTCCCACCGAGTCATCTGAGCCACTGCCGTGGTTGGTCGGGAAGATCATGGAAGAAAGGCTCATGTCGCTTTCCGAGCCAGAGGTCAACTCCTGCTTGCCACATAGGAAGAGACAGTTTAGAAGTTTGTATATACACAAGGATTTATAGTGTCCAGCATGGGTCTTAACTGCACTCCTACAGCTCACTTTGACATTAGTTTAAGCTTACTCTGCCTCAGGTAAGTTATTCAATCATATTTCTTGTCACCAAGGTAGGAGATAATTTAAATTAAGCTGGAAACCGATAAGGGATTCAGAACTGGAGCAACTCAGATACTGAGACACATACAAAAAAAACCCATCATTTAATTTGCTTTGTGGAACAAAAAAAATGCTTGGCTGCTTCAACATGAACTACGAATAACTTGAAAATGGACTGACCAACAATTACCTGACTTCCTGGTCTATTAGCCTAAGTTAATACATAAGAATACGCTCATCAGACAATCTTTCCGAGTACGATAGACTTACATGTGGTGAGCTGGTGCCTGCGCTGTTGTGGACAGCCTCCAGCTGTGCATTGTAGAGCAGGGCTTTCAGATCTGCCCCAGTAAACTGCTCCGTCACTGCTGCCAACTGTTCCAGGTCAACATCAGGAGCCAGGGGGACACCTGCACTCAGAGCTTTCAGGATCTCTGCACGAGCCTCCTGGAAATTTGACACAATAGTTGGATTTAAAACCATGTAACATAACATTATTTTGCATCTTTTAAGAACTGATTCACATAGAATGAGTTTAGAAGTGCAGAGGTATTAATCAATAATTATTAAAACCAACAAACCAGGTCAGGAGGAGAGCAGTAGAGGGATTTGTCCAGCCGTCCAGGTCTCAACAGAGCCGGGTCAATCAGATCTGGTCGGCTGGTGGCCGCAAGCACATACACACCTACCAACATGAAGAATTCTCATTTAATTTAAACTGAATTAAAGATCCAGCAGGCAAAGAGCAGGCATATTTCAAGACAAATTAAAATGCTCATATTTCCAATATGAGTTGTCCACAAAAAGGTTAATTACCACTCAATTGCCTCTGTGTCCACATCCCTTCCTACTAACTATAGGCTCAAAATTTAATGGCCCCAGGTTTAGGGTGTACTTATACTAGGCAATCAGTATCACGCCAAAGCACATTTGATTTACTGTGACCACCGCATAACATGCGGGGTCATGACTTTGTGAACCACTGCTAGGTTCACATGAAGAGGTGGGCACATTAGGCAGCAGTAGGACTCTGGTACAGTACAAATGTGATCACTAACTGCCTAAGCATGGATCATATCAGTGCTTCACCAATGAAAACCTCATCTGTCTAAACCAGTAGAGAGTAATTAAGTAAGTAATTAAGAAACCTATAAAGGAATTCAAGAGGACTGCTTTGAAAACTGCCCGAAATACATAAAATCATCACTGTGCTCTGCAAAAAAGTGTTTTTCAAAAGCATACAAGTTCAAGAGTCGAGATGCCGAGACAAACTGAAGAGCACTTGGGTCTACACAGTTAAGTGCAGTGTGAGTGGAAGCCAGTTGGGGAGGCAGGACAATTGTGCACGGGTATGGTACGATGCAACCATGCCTAGTGTAGATTCTCCGTGAGTATATGACCGTATTGACTACACTGTATTCATAATCACATGGGGAAAAAAGCATCTATCATATGTACATTATTTTCTGCCACCCTTAAAGGAGGTTTCAGGTTTTTCCTCTTAATTAAAAAAAATGCACCACAATTAATAACAAAATACATTTTAATTTGAATTTCTAAGTGGAGTTCTTCATTTTCCAACACCTAGATGCCAGTTAACAAAAGAACAAGACTAGTGACTTTTGGGACTCTTATGCTGAGATAATGCACGCACCGAGCAAACACATTAACACATATAGTACGTAATTGACAAATCAGTCAACTGTTAAAACAAATTGTTATTACAAAGCACTCATAACACTGCGTGTAGTATACTGATGTATGACGCTCACCCTAGCAGTCCTTCTACTCCATCCAGCTGGGTGAGGAGCTGGTTGACCACACGGTCGGTTACACCTGTGCTGTCGTGGCCCCTCCTGGGGGCCAGGGAGTCAAACTCATCGAAAACAGGATGCACGGCTTGGCGGCTTGTGCCCTGGAGCAGAGAAAAGAGGAAGCAATCGAAGGGAATAAAAAGAAATTACTCCAGTTATGTGCAACGTCATTACTTTTCCATTACTATGAATGTTTGATGTTACTAATTATAAAGTACAACAAAGTAATAGCAGAGCAACGGTTTGTTGGGAGGAGTTCACTAACCTCTGGAAGACATCACGGACTCCCTGCTCACTGGCTCCGACGTACTTACTCAGAAGTTCAGGTCCCTGGAGGGAAAGTTAAAAAAAAAAAACTCTTGTTGTTGTAGATACACTTTGCTCTCATACAGAGGGGGCACAGTCTTCTTTTGACTATGCAGGCTAAAGCCCAGCTTACCTTGATGCTGATAAAGTTCATACCACTGTCTTTGGCTACAGCTCTGGCCAGCAGTGTTTTTCCTGTACCTGGAGCGCCATATAGCAGTATTCCTGAGCGATGGCGAATAGGAAGATTGGAGAACAGGACAGGATACTGGAACACACCAAAGATCCACAATCAGCAACTGTGCAGTAAGTTATGTTGTCTGTTGGTGTATGGGAAACATCTCGACATTCTTTGGATTTAATGTTTAAAAAAAAAAAAAAAAACACCCATTAGAAGCTCAAGCAGTCCTGGCCATTTTTTCCTAAAACCGGTGTGATGATTTGAAGAACACCGCGCACAGAAGAGCAGTCTGAGGGCTAGCAGCCTCAAAGATTACATGATAAAAACAGATCAAAGAACCTCACCAGTACAAAAACACCCTCAATTATGTTCTGAAATTGAAAGCATCACTGTGAACCATATTTTAAGTAAATATATCAGAAATAATTGTTAAAAAGGGGTCAGTTGGGGGACTTTTAAAGGATGCAATTATGCTGCAACTCAAACTAGGCTGTAAGTTAGTGATTTGCAGAATCCAAAGATAAATTAAATCAGGTAAACGTTTTCATTAGTTATTACCATCGTTTTCTCAACTATCATAAGACATTTCATGTCAGCTGAATAAATAGATAAACTATGCTGATAGTTTTCCACTTCTCCAGAGAGAAAAGATTTATTTTTTTTTTTGACTTAAACATATTAGTGGACTAGACAGTTACAGATACAGATGCTGTTTTTCCTATTGGGAATTTGGAAGTCTTTTTGTTGCTTGGCTTGCAGGCGTTCTTTACCCATTGAAATAGAAATCTGTCACCATTAATCAGCACTGTGAAAGTGTTTGGCCAGCCCAGTTCAACCTGCAGGAGCTTCTGTGAAGTGGTTTGCTGCCATTGAGGAGTTAAAGTCATAAAAAACAGGGAGTAAATTTACTTTAATATATTATAAACTTTAAAATACTGTCTAAAAATGCTTCTCTTACAAGAGCAGACCCACGTTGGGAACTTGTTCAAATGAAAACTTGAAACCAATAAAATCAGAGACATAGAAATGAAAAGCAAACTAAATAAGAGGGCAGATTTTGATTCAATGGTTTATTTTTAATTTGTCTGTATCCAGCGCTTAATCCCCACTCATGGTGATACTTTCAACTGCTCATTTTTACAACAATCAATAGTAATTATAGTGTTTAAAATACCTACAAAACCACTGTATACACACAATATACCACACTCGTACTAAAACACACTCTTTGTAAATAGCAACAGCCAACTGACCTTAGCAGGCAGTAGTATGGTGTCCATAAGCTGCTGTCGCACCTCTTTTAGCCCTCCTACCCTGTCCAGCCCAACTCCACTGAGCACGTGGAGGTCTACACCCCACAGGGAGGGGGGTGTGAATCCCTTGAGAGCCTGAGCAAAGTCTCTCCAAAACAGACAAACACCTGCGAAATACAGGGCACAATTAATGCACACAATAAATCTGCATTAGCATCAGTGGTGACATGATGCAACAGGAATATGAAGAACTGAAAGTGATATCTGAATAAGCAGCGTGCAAATTTATCAGGAATTTCAGTCTTTGATACCTTGCTTACTCTGTCCTCTTTGCATAATGTTAGCATGAACAGCCCGCTCTACCAGTAATATTAGATCTTGAGGTGTGTATCCCTCTGTCTCCTTAGCAACTGCCCCCAGGTCAAGACCCTGTGAGATCTCAACAGGCAGGCAGGACTTCCTCAGGATCAGATGGCGCAGGATGTCAGCTCTCTGGGCCTGCAAACCATAAAATTGGCTGGGTTTTTTTGTTTTTGTATTTTTTACACCCACTTTGTGTGTGTGTGTGTGTGCGCACGCGTGTGGATGAATGTGGATGAGAGCTGACCTGGTCAGGTGGCTGGATGTTTACAAATCCCTGGATGAAGTGGGAACCGTGTACCTCAGTCAGAGAAGGATGGAGGGTGTGTTCACTTTGGCTGGTGATGATCAGACACACCAGGCTAGAGTGAACCATCACCTCATCCACCACATCCTTCAGACCTGCAGCCACAAGCAGACAATATTCCTCATCAAGACAGGAAATGATTATCGATCCAGTCTGTCAAAAAACGTTCCCACACGTAAGAAAATATTTTATGCTTTACTCTGAGCAATGTGCTGCTGTAGCAGCGCCTCAGCGCCGTGTTCATGTTCAGGTGAGGCTGGTGCTCGCGTCAAATGATCCAGGTCATCAAGTAGAACAACCGAGGGCTGCATCCACTCTGCCTGCTCAAAAATGTCATTCAGATTCTGCCTCACAGTTTCTACCCTTTTGCCTGAAAACACAACAAAAACAACAAATGAAATTCCATTTCAACTTGTTATCATTTGTACAGTAAACGTTCATGAAATCTTTCTTGACCTTGTAGCTTTTTGCAGTCTACCACCTCGATGTGTGCATCCAGCTCCTCTCTAGCTTTCCTGCACAAGGCTTTGGACAGAGTGCTTTTCCCACTCCCCTGTGGGAGAAGTTACAACACAACATGTTCCAGACTTAATAAAACAGTACTGGTTAAGATAAGAATGCATTCAGTTACTTGACTCCTGTGTTTACTGGTCAGCTTAAGTTGACAAATCAGTGCTATTACATATCAATTTATCTTATTTTGTTATGTAAAGAAATACCTTAGCACCAGTGATAAGAAGGGCTCCACCTTGGAGTCCCCGCCCAGTGGTACCCAGCTCTTGTGAGAGCGGACTACCCAGAAGACTATGAGAGATAAACTCAAACCCAGTCCTCCAAAGGTCATCTATCCCACTGGGAAAAGACAGAGAAGCAAAAAAAAAAAAAAATGGAGTGAAACTGATGCAAAAAAAAAAAAATTGCTTAAATGATGCACAGGTGCTGAGTTAACTAAAGACCTACCCAAGAATACTAAGGGAGGGAAGCGCTGGGTGAAGTGTTTCAGCTCCAGGTTTCACAGTAGTAGTTACTGGCTCTCTGTCTACCTGAAGTTAACACAAAGAGATGACTGTGAACAAACTCAGATTTTTTTTCTTCTTAAAAACAATGACTCTATCCCTCATTAATGCAGAATTATTTAATAAAAAACTGCATGACCCAATTTGTTTTCACGCAAATCGTTTAAAGATAAAGATTTATGATTTTCTATTTGCATGGCAATACCTGTATGTCTTCCTTCTGGATAACAGTGGGTGCTAGCAGAAACAGCTGGTCTATAGGTTCAGTCTGTGGTTCTGGTTTCAGCACAGTTAAAGCAAACTCAAGCTTTGCTAAAAACAAGAAAAAAATGCAATTTTAAGGCATTTATTATTATTTGACTTTTTTTTTTTTTTTGCACAGCCATATGCAGCTCTGTCTGTACAGGATTTATAAATATACTTCATAAGCTTGTAATGGACGTGTAGAAATTAATCACCATCAGTTCCATGTAGGAGGATGGTGCCAGACCGTGCTGTGAGACAGGCTAAAGGTTCGTGACTCTGTGTGTGCAGCCAACCAAGTAAAGCTGTCTGGATCTCCTCATCATCCTCCTCAGGCTCAAATGCCAAAAATCAGATAGACATAAAGAAAAGAAGCAGAACAAATTTTTTGCAACTTTGAACAAATTATATCCCCTTATAATTTATTTTACATCCAACACTGTGACTGCAGAAGTACACTTCAGGACTCACCAGTGGATATAGCGGTTGTAGGCGAATAGTAGAGGCTACTTTGATAGCTGATTTCACTGGCTTAATTCTTATTGTAGAATGGGCAAGGATATCCAGCCTGCTGGCCAGAGGCTGTGGAATCTAAAAAAATAAAAATAAAAAACGAAACAAAAACTGTAACCAAAATAGAAAGAAGGGGACTGCGGTACTGTTAAAATCCCATCATTTATCTGGGGTTAGTGTGGAGAACTGTGTCATACAGGATGTTTTTCTTTTAGACACCACACTCACCCATACTCTTCCACTGTGGATCTCTCCTTTGCTTCTTTGCTTGCATGCAAGCAGCTCAGTACAATGACATACTGCCCTGACCACCATGGTCTCCCCTTCATTCACCTCTTCTTCTTCAGGCATAGCACTACCTTTAGCAACTCCTGCTTTCTTCTTTTTCTCCATCGCCCACTTGGTTTTGTCCCTCGTTTCTTTGGGGGATGGAACTTTGGAGATAAGGCCATAAGTAATTGAAGAGTGACCTTCACTCAGCCTGGCATTGAAACTGTGGCTCCAAGGAAATATGTGAATAGCACCAGTTGCAACATGGCTTATAGTGCTGAGAGAGTGGGGAGGTGCACTGCACACTCTGTACAGAGAGTCCGTAAGAAGGGTGGGGATTTCAGGTAAAGGCGGTTGCTCTTTAACTGGGTCATAAGCACCCTTTATCATATGACGAAAGAGGTTTTTCAGGTCAGCTATGCCACCCCACTGGTGGCTGCTAGGAGTAGAGGAGGTAGTTTCTGACGATGGTCCTGAATAGGAGGAGGAGAAATCCACGTTTGGCTGTCTGTGAAAATTTTCTTGGTTTGGGTTGGATTTTACTAGAGAATCTGTGAGGGTGCCAATTTCAGCACGGATTTTCGGGGATACAACAAGTTCTGTGAATTGCTCCAGGCGACCATAGGGCACACTTGGAGAAAGTGAAGCTGTGCAGAGTAATAAAAAAAAAGTTAACTGTGTTAATAAAAGTCATACATTTAAAAATAAAAAAAGGTAAGTAGTCAATACTTGTTGAAACCAATTTAACTGCAATGTTTGTTTTGTTTTTTAATCTTTCTCCAAATTTGCAGGTTTTAATATGAAAACAGACATTTAACAGGATATAATAAAATAACTGACCTATTCGGATATAGATTACTGTGTGGTTGTCCACCCACACAGGAAACACAGCATCTTGGAAAACCACTCTGATCTGATCCAATAGTTGCAGCTCCAGCGCAGAACTATGGAGTTCCTGGGGATGTCAGTCACATGAAAGCGATATATTAATACTTTTTAAAAGTGCTTTAGTGTTTATCCTAGTGTAGTTTTCAGTGTGTGTATTTAAGATAGTGCACACTTTTATGAAGACAAGTTGCGTATACTGTGTGTCACTAAATTACCCACCAAGATTTCCCAGTCATCAGATGACAGAGGCTCCACAAACACCTGATGCAAAGATGAGACCTGGTGACATGGCCTTAAGAAGCCCTGAGGGAAACCAAACAACCAATAAGTCCATATAGAAACTGACAATTACTGTACACTGTCGCAAGATGGAGAAAATGAGCTTTTTCTGCAAGAAAATACAGCAAAGAACCAATTCCTCAGTGAGGGTCTCTACCTGCTCTCCATCTGTCAGGCCCAGCCTCTCTCCTAGTTGCCGACACAGCTCCACTTTGTGGCTGTCCAGGCTGGAGGTGGATCTGTTTTGAGTCCAGCTGAGAAACACTGAAGACCCATGACCACAGGACAACTCCAGAGGCTGGTTCTGAAAAATACATTAAGTGGGTTGATTATGAATTCCTCTGTAAACCGAAGTTTTCTAGAGTCAAATGTGAGGCCATATGTTTAAAGCGTGGAAAAAATGGGTTATGCAACAGGACAACGATCCCAAGCACAGCAGCAAATCCACGGATTTGAAGAGCTGAAAAAAATAGAGAGTCAAGGTGCTGCAATGGCCCAATCAAGGTCCAGACCTCAACCTGATCAAAATTATCAAATTGAATTTTTGTTACTTCAATTTATTGTTATTTTTGTTATCTACTAGTAACTGGCATTATAGTGGAAAATTACAAATTTGTAAAATCATTGTCCGAACCACAAAAGAAAAGTTTTACAATCAAAATATTTGTTTTCATGTACATGTACATATAAACATGTACACGAAAACAAATGTACATGTAAACATAGCTTAAACCCAAAGACAAGACAAAAAGTGGACACGTGTTATTACTTAAAAGTTATTGGTGCTAACGGTGGTTCTACAAGCTACTGAATCATGGGGTGTTCTTAGGTTTTAATAGGACTGCATGTTTGCTGAAGCACTTTTTTATTTACTGTAGAATATATCACGATCATGATCCTTTAGCAAACAAATTATCCCAATTCAATCCATTTTACACAGTTTAGACAAACAATGAGTGTTAACCCAGTTTTGACTTCTTTGTAAGTAAACTGAGGCTTGAAGCTTGAAAGAGCAATTCATGCTGGCAAAAAATGTACAAATATGAGCAGAAAGACCTCACATGTTAGCTATCAGAAAGATACTCTCCATTCATGGTAGTGAAGTAATTCAAAAACAGAGAAATTTACGCCTAGAGCCCTGCTTCATGTAGTCCTTTGTCACCACCAAGTGAAACCGTAAAGGAACTGCTACAAAAACAGCTCCAATATGGAAACAAATACTGAAAATACTAATTCCCAACTACCCTCTGTCTCCATATGCTAAGTATTATGTTTATGATTCAGCTCTGCTTTCTTTTATATTCCAAACATGTTTTCAGCTAAGCATGCAAAGGACTAATTGGAGAATCATTAAAAAGTCATCTTTCCAAATTATTTGCGCTAGTAAGCAGCCTGACGCGAGTCTAAACTGCAGAATTAAAAAATGTATTTTGAAGATAACTGACAAAATGTCTCAAAAATGAATTTACATCATAAATTTAAAAAAATCCAAAACAGACCAACACACAAAAACGGGCTAATATTTTTGCTAAAAATCGTTTAACCGGACAACACTTCAACTAATTTTACCTAAATGACACTGCTAGGTGCTGTTAGCTAGGCTATCTTACCTCTTTCAGGGAAAGATGGGATATCAGCGTCGAGGGGAGGTATAAAAAGCAGTTTTTTGCGTTGTTAAACGTGACACTTACGGGTTGAATGCCCTGATTGCTAAACATAACTGTCACATAGCTTTTTGGCGCTCTGTATGTGAAGCAAGCTATTCCGCTAACATCAAGTGTGTGACAAACTCATAGTCGATCGATGTGCTCCGTGTGTGCCACGCCAGACCAGAGTAGCTGATGTTCTGTAGCACATATTTCAAAATAAGACATTCAACCAGGGGGTGCCTTTAACGTAGCCTATTCAACATGCGAATCAACCCTTATTTTGAAATGCGTTAGCCGGAATTTTAATTTCCACAAACATGGCGGCTCCCGTCAGCAACAATTCTGGCTGCTGGAGGGTCCCAGAGGTTTACAAACATCACGAACAGAGAAAAGTGTGCATTTCTCGACCAAAATATAGGGAAGGAAGAAAAGCCAAAGCGGTTAAGGTAAGAAGAGCCTTCTATTTATAAATATAAGACAAAAAGAGTATATCTTCTTGAGTAGTAATGCCGCAGTGCTGTGAAAAAGTATTTGGCCCCCTTCCTGATTTCTTTGGGGGTTTTTTGGGGACATTTGTCAGATGTACATGTTTCAGATCAACAAACAAATTTTAATATTAGACAAAGATAACCGAGTGAATACAAAATTCAGTTTTTAAACGATATTTTCCTGTATTACGATTCAAGAGACCGTTTGTACTCTCACGCAAGGTTTGGGAACATAGGAATTCTTGTGCAGAGCTCTCGAGTGAGTGTAAAAAAGAATTATAAATATAAAAATAGGAAATAACAGGTAACCGTGCAAGATATAAAAATATAAGTATATACTACAGTATACCAGGTTGGGGGAGATTTCCACAGTAACACAGTATGCTGTAGAACACAGTGGCTATTGGACATGTAATAAAGTGTATATTCCACATGTAGACCGACAGATATAGGACCAGTGAGTGTTATTTGAAAGAGAACAAATCACACAATAGATTTTATTTGTATAAAAAAATAATAGCACGGTGGTTGTGGTTGTAAGGAAGTCTGGGTTTCTCTGCATAGGCTGCTGCCCCTGCTATCCAGACCCAGATAAATGAAAGAAAATAGATGGATGAGTGGATAAATGAAGTCGTCATTTAAAACAGAATTTTTTTATTTACTCAGGTTATCTTTGCCTTATATTAAAATGTGTTTGATCTGAAACATATACATATAAATACAAATACTTTTTAAAGCACTGTAAAATGTACATAGACAATCACAATAACCAGTTTTTGCATCAGTTTTTTGCCAATAATATATTACAGTTAAGTGCTGCATTGACACTGTAGAGAAACTGTTACCGAACTTATGTTACTTGCAGGTTTACACCATAAATTTAGAGTCTCGTTACCTGATGATCCAAGGGGTCCCAGCGATTGGTGTGATGACTGAGCTGATTCAACTGTGTGCTCTGTATGGGGCTGTGGAGGAGTACAGGCCCCTGGACGAGTATCCTGCTGAAGAGTTCACGGAGGTCTACCTTGTAAAGTTCCAGAAACTTACAAGTGCCAGGTACAAGATGTAACTTACACCGCTCATTATGCTTGACTGGCAGAGTTTGAAGGACATTCAGAATAATTTTGTTTGTTTCAGAGCAGCAAAGCGACACATGGACGAGAAAAGTTTCTATGGTGGTGTGCTGCATGTGTGCTACGTCCCAGAATATGAGACTGTGGAGGACACCAGGCTCAAGCTGCAGGACCGGAGGAGTTATGTCATCAGGGCTGCTCAGAAAAGAGGTATAATTTTCTATCTCACACAAACACACAGACAAAACAAGTCACTTTACATGTTTTCATCATTTCTTTGTACATTTCCCTCATTTCCCTGTGCCATTTGCAATTTTATTTGAATTTGAACTCTGATCATTTTAAAGTTTGTACAGCCTTACTTTCAACTTTATTTTTTTTAAGTTATAAAGGCAAACATGGACTATCTGTTAAGTCTGTTTTCTGTCTCATTATTTGCAAAGCGAGTGAAAAGGAACAGAAAGCGGACATACAAGAGGAGCCTACTTCATCAGACTCAACTACCACATCAGAAAATATCCTCACACACAGGCTAACCTCTGGCAGTGACGATACAGGGGAGACTTCAAACGTCAGCCATTATTTGGGCTTTCCTCTATTGCCATTACCCCCCCAAGAAAATCATTACTATGGACCTAAAAATCAACATGGGGTTATAGCAACAGCAGACAAAATGGGGACTTTACACAATACTTCTGTTGATACAGTAGAGCAGCGAGAAGGGAGTTCAAGGCACAACCAGACCTTATCAAGCAGAGTCCCAGACCACAGACAAGAGGCACATCAGGCCGCTGGAGTCAGATTCCTCCCTCGGACCACACACTTAGAGAAGCGGAAACGCAAAATGGAAGAGGCTGCAGAGCACTCCATAACCATTTCTGGACAAAACGAGCCTTTGATTGGGCCAAAACTACCAGAACCATCCAAACTGGACATGGAGGATAAATCACTGAACACAACTGTCAACCTGATCAGGAACACAATGAAGCAGGTACACGTAATTTTATATATTCTTTTTTTTTTTATTATATCTACTGAAGATAAAACAGTATTTCTACTGTCATCTAAATTGCTTTTGGCATTGTAGTGAAATCAGTTTCATATTCTTTCTTAGGTGGCATCAGGTCCAGAGATCAAACCAGTGGAGAAGAAGATCAAACCACGCCGTCGGATTTGATCAAGCTGGCTGTCTGATTTATTCAAGGATGTTGAAAGATGACAGTTCAAACAGCTTCTTTATTATTATTTACAAATTTTGCATCACAGTGCTGTCAGCCATTGCGAGAATTATTAAAGATGTCAAGACTGGGAATGCACAAATATTTCTTTATTGTTTCATTTGTTTCTGAAATACACGTCCCTCAAACTTCTCAATGGTCTGAAAAAACAAACAAGAAAAGCAGACTGTAAGATTGAGAATCTCTGACAGGGAAATTTAAGAGCTCAGCTGCTTTTCATTTCAGATTACCCTGGAGTCAGGGAGGCAGGTTCCAAAAGCCTCGAGCAATAGGTTCTCATCTTTCACTGCCTTTCTGAAATCTGTGAAAGATACTTTGCCATCATGATCATAGTCCTATGGGAGGAAGCACCCAGAGTTAGTGAACTATTTACAGACTAGACATTTATTTATTTATTAAATATGTGTGTGGAGGTGACACAAAGAGCACATTTAATCAAACAGTTTGAATTGTGCAGCACACAGCTCACCATCTTCTTCAGGACGATCTCTACCAGGTCTTTGACTCCTTCATCAGGGTCCTCCTCACTGGGCTGCCTGATGAGGCTGTTCTTTAGCATGTGAAACATCTCCTCTCAGAGATGGCGTTGTCACCATTCAAGTCATACACACTGAAGCAGTCTGAGCCATGCCAAACAGAAAGGGTTTTGTTAGCTAGATAATCTTGTGACTCAGTTTGTGTATGCGTGTGTGTGTGTGCATGAGAGAGGGGGAGCTTAAACATATTAATTAGCCACCTGGCTAACACTGGCACATTTACAGTAATGTTGATCAATGTGCACTATACCTGTAAATAAATACTTAAAAAAAAAAGTATTACAAAATTTTTTAAAGAAAAAGTAAGGTTGAAAAGTTACATTTTATTTGTTCCTCCAAGGTCCCCCGAAGAAAAACGGACAGTCCCTCAATCCACTCTTTCACACTGACAAAGCCGTCATTGTCCTTGTCAAATGTCCTGAAGACTGAATGACAGTCAGTTATATTCACATGTTCAGGTTAGCCAATGAAAAACAAATGGCTTCTAGTCATATGTAAATATGTTCAGCATGGCCATCGGGTGATTGAACATTGAAAGGTTGGGGCACTGTGTAAAATGTAAATAAAAACAATGCAATGATTTGCAAATCTCAAACTCATTTTATTCACAATAGAACATAGAAAACATATCAAATATTTAAACAGACATTTTAATATTTCATGAGAAGTACTGGCTCTGAATTTGATGGCAGCAACACAAAAAGTTGAGAGAGGGTAACAGAAGGCTAGGAAAGTAAGCAGTACTACAAAGAAACAGCTGGAGGAATATTTCACAACTAATTTGGTTTACTGGCAACAAGTCAGTAACATGATTGGGTGTAAAAAAGATTGACTTAGACAGACTTTCTCAGAGGTAAGGATGAGCAATCTGCAAAAAATAAACTCTACAAATTGTGGAACAGTTTCAGAATAATGTTCCTCAATGTAAAATTGTGACTTTGAACATCTCATCATCTACAGTACATAATATCATTAAACAGCTCTGGAAATTTCTGTGTGCAAGAGACGAGGCCAAAAAAACAAAAAATTCAATATTGGATGCCTGTGATCTTTGAGCCTCAGGCAGCTCTCCGTTAAAAACAGGGATGATTCCGTCATGGAAATCACTGCATAGGCTTAGAAATCAGTCTGAACACACCGTGCCATCCGCAAATGCGGGTTAAAGCTCCGTTGTGCAAAGAAAAAAACTACATGTGAACACAGTCCAGAAACACCATCATCTTCTAGTAGACAAAGGGGAAAACTGTTCTGTGATCAGACAAATTGAAATTCTTTTAGGAAAATATGGAAATCGTGTCCTCTAGACTAAAGAAGAGAGGAACCATCCAGTTTGGTATCAGTGCTCAGTTCAAAAGCCTGCATCTCTGATGGTGGGGGGGGTGCACTTGCACAGCTGGAAAAGCATCATTAATGCTGAAGGTTTTAGAGCTACATATGCTCCCATCCAAATCATTGAATTCAGGCGTTCCGATCACTTCAATGATCACAGGTGTATAAAATCAAGCACCTATTCATGCAGACTGCTTCTACAAACATTTGTGAGAGAATGGGTCACTCTCTGGAGCTCTGAGTTCCAGTGTCTGTGATAGGATGCTACCTTTGCAACAAGTCTAGTTGTGAAATTTCCTTACTACTAATATTCCAATCAACTGTTAGTGGTACAACAAAGTGGGAGCAACTGGGAATAACAGCAACTCAGCCACAAAGTGGTAAGCCACGTAAAGTCACAGAGTGGGGTCAGCAGATGCTGAGGTGCAGACTGCACCAGTTTCCTGCAGAATCCATTGCTACAGACCTCCAAACTTCATGTGGCCTTCAGATTAGCTCAGAGTGCATAGAGAGCTTCATGGAATGGGTTTCCATTGCCTAGCAGCTGCATCTAAGCCTTACATCACCAGGTACATTGCAAAGCGTCAGATGAAGTTGTGTAAAGCTTGCTGCCACTGGACTCTAGAGCAGTAGAGACGTGTTCTCTGGAATGGTGAATCAGCCCCTTAGTTCCAGTGAAAGAAACTCTTAATGCTTCAGCATCTCAAAACATTTTGGACAATTCCATGCTCCTAACTTTGTGGGAACAGTTTGGGGTTGGCCTCTTCTTGTTCCAAAATGACTGTGCACCAGTGTCTTATGGACCCTGCTTTGTGCAGTGGCATGAATGAGTGAGCTTGGTGTGGAAGAATTTGACTGGCCTGCAGAGTCCTGACCTCAGCTTATTAGAACACCTCTGGGATGAATTAGAGTGGAGACTGCAAGCCAGGCCTTCTCATCCAACATCTGACCTCACAAATACGCTTCTGGAAGGATGGTCAGAAATTCCCATAAACACACTCCTAAACCTTGTGGAAAATCTTAGAATCCCAATCTTTAGAATCCCAGATCAGACAAGAATGGGACAACATTCCTCTCCAAAAAGTCTAGCAGCTGGTCTCCTCAGCCCCCAGACATTTACGGACTGTTGTTAAAAGAAGAGGGGACGCTACACTGTGGTAAACATAGCCCTGTCCCAACTTTTTTGAGATGTGTTGCTGCCATCAAATTGAAAATGAGCTCCTATGTTTTCTTAAATTTGTAAATTTACCATTTGAATACGTTTTGTAAGTTCTGTTGTTAATAAAATAACTGCAAACAGAATACCTCTACCGGTGATCATGTCATCAGTCAGCCCAAAGGTGTTGTGTAGCATGCTTATGAACTTCCCTCTGTCCAGACCATGCACTGCTCTTCCAGAGTTGGTCGGCTCCCCCATAAGCACGTTAAACTCTTGGATGAGACACTCAGCCTCATTTTTATTGACTAAAAACAGAAACATAAAAATGGCTCTCATAACGGTACATAACGGACAGTGAGCATTTTCATATCTGCTAAGTAAAGCAAAGACATGTAAAGCTGTAAAGAGCGTTAACTAACTTAGTTCAGCCCGGGCTTTCTGGACACGAGAAGTTTAACCGTCATACTCACAGTGCTCCACTTGTTTTGAGATGGTTTCAGCGAGCGCCTGTATTACCTTTCTGTTCATTGCAGACAATTGTCAATGAAGCCAGGCTCAACTGCGGTGCTGTTGTGCTGTCGCCATGATTACCGCGAAGCGTTCACGGTAGCGTGTGTACACAAAGAACCGCTTACTGCTGAAGAGCAAGTGTCGCAACTGTGCACCCTGTTCTCTGTTGTTTCTGCTTTCTCTCCTTGCGTTTTTACTGCAGTAATACAAACACTGACTGTCCCGTATCTGTTCTACTGGAATGACACTGAACCGCTGGTATGCAATACATTCATTTACAGTCACGTTTCATACTGAACGGGTACGCCTTGCCTTAATAAATGAAATTATGGTTTGCACCTTAGTACACTTTCTCAGCCCAAAAAGACACGCCGTGACTGTTAAACACATTAAGCAAACATTCAAAGGTGTAAAAGAGGTGGGAATGAAAATGCAGGGAAAGAAGAGAAAAAAATAGGTAAGCATAAGTATAAATATATATTTTTTTTAAAATAATGCGGAAATTAATATTACATTTACCATCCAAGGCACGGGTATTTTCTAGAAATAGAAAAGAAAATGTTGGTATTATGGAAGAATATTATAATACTCCTTTAATCAGATTCATCAAAGCCATGGAAACAGTTCCAACAACTAAAAAAAAGATATTTTATATAAGCGATCTAAATTAAGTTTTAAACTAAAGCTTGTATAACTCAAAATAACTATCATCATCATTCATTAAGTGTATTATAGCCCAAACTAATTTATACATTCAATCTGTATGAAATAGAGATCTCCTCAAATGAAATGTATGTTTTTACATGCATATAAGGCATTTTCCAGTATACAGCGCTGTGAAAAAGTATTAGCCCCTTCCGATCTCTTTTTTTCCTCCATATTTGTCACAGTTGCTTCAGATCATCAAATGAAGCAGCACAGCAGCCCCAGACCATCGCACTACCACCAGGTTAGTCATCGATGCGCTCTTGGGAGTAATCTTGGTAGGCCTCACTTTGTCAGACAGGTTTTACTGATTCAGCAGGTCTAGCAGGAATTAGTCCTGGGTGTGGCTGGTTTAATTGACCTCAGTTTTCCAAAAAATGTGGTTAATCACAGTTAATTTATCATTTAACAAAAGGGGGGTAATTACTTTTTCATACAGTGCCAGGTAGGTTTGGATGTTTTTTTCTTTCTTAATAGATTTTAAATCTGCATTTTTATTTACAAGGGTTATCTTTGCCTAATGTTAAAATTTGTTTGTTGTTCTGAAAAATGTAAATGTGGCAAATATGCAAAAACAAAAAAAGAAATCAGGAAGGGGCAAATACTTTTTCACAAAAGTGTATATCTGATGACTTAAGGGGCAATTCTAAGGGTCTAAATCAGTGAGTTGTGAATTTTGACACATCATGCCAATTTAAACAGCTATACAAGGACAGTACATCCACCCACAACCCCCAAAATAAACTGCACAATGAGTTTAATTTAATTTGTCAAGGATAATGCAACACTGTAGACCTGCTAGTGTTAAAAGTAATTTTCAGCTGATGTCTCTCAGCTAGATGTTATATTAGACATGAAAAATGAATCAAGGAGAGAACAGGGACAATCTGTAATTTCTCATGACAAAAAGCTTACAGGAGCAGAAGATTAATACATTATTTTAAGCAGACAGCATTGTGAAGCAGATTTCAAACAGACTGCAGTTCTCAGAAAGAATCCTCAACGGTGAACGTGTGCAGGGCACACAGAGCTATAATGACATACCTATCCAAGGCAATAATAAAAAGTAATAAACTAGTAAACTTAATTAAATAAAGACAGAATGGTCTTACCAGAGCTTAGTGTTTGTTATGAAATCAAAAACATTAGAATCACACAGTGTCCTACAGAAGTTCTTTGAACAATTAATAACACAGTAACACCAATAATACTGGACTTCCAGTATATGGTGTCAACAAGAAAGGTGCAGCTTTTGTGAAATCCGTAAATCACAAATGTTAAGACACAAACCACAGACACTCACCGTTATTCCAGATTGAATAAGTACTGTAAATATTGCCATCTGCTTGACATGAGTTCTGACTCACGACTCGTGTAATAAATTATTTTGGTGACAAATATGAAGAAAAATAGCTGATGTGAAAAATAATTTTTATTATGAGGGAAACCTACAGGACCTTTTATTCTCTCTTCATGCCTGTGACCTTAGTCTTTAATGGGCCCTCTGTAGTTTGCTAAGTGTGTTGACAATTTGTATACACTCTGACCACAAGGTGGTAGTCAGCTCTTCAGTCAAAAGGAATGGGTGAATGCATTCAGCTGCAAGGATTTTCCCAATCATTTACAATAAAAATACCTAAAAATATACATATAAAATAATAATAATAATAATAATAATAATAATACAGTTATCTGAAGGAAGAGAATTTCTCACAGTGAAAGTCATCAGGTGTGATTTTTTAAAATGCCCTAAATAGTTTAAAAGGGCTAAGACTGAGCTTGAAATATCAATAAAAGTATTTTTTCCTTCTAAAAAGAAAGACCTCCCACCCCCTGCTCGTGTTATATTCTATCACAGAGAAGCAACTAACCCGGGACACTTAGGTTTGTTATTACTTCATATACTACACTGAATTACAAATTCCTCTTTAGAGCTAGACTGAACAGAAATACACATTAAAAAAGGAACATTTGATTTCAAAACAAAATATTTCCAATCCACTCCATTAAGGCATAATATTATACCACTGCTTACTCCTCTCTGTGTGTTTTTGTGCCATGTACAGTATATACTTTGAACAAAAGAAAAATGTGTGTGTGAGTGTATCACTGTGACAGAGAGGTTAAATGCTCTGATATAAAGATGGCTTCCCTTCAGTCCAACCATTATAGCAACATGCATACGAATGATTGCGTTTGAGTGCAGGATATTGCTGAGTCACTCAGACCGCTGGGCAAGGTTAGTTCTGATTGGCAGCGTTGCGTCGATCCAGTGGTTTGGGTTCTCGATCATGGACATCCACGCAGCGACTTCCTCTTCAGTGGAGTCCATCCAGCTGATGCCCTCACCATAACTCTGACCTGACATTAAAGAAAGCCCACACGTGTGGTCATTATTTATGTTGTGGACGTCACCACAGCTCTTTTTCTTAAAGAGGGCATGGACACAAAAGCATGTAAACTGACCACACTCCCTGCGTGTCCATGCACATACATTCTATTTCCTTGTCTTATTCTCGCCTGTTAGAATAAAATCAAGTGCATTAGTGTCTCCCCCATTTAGTACAGGCTCACTTGAAGAAGGAAACTATTCCGGCAACAGACTAAAATTCTACAGAGAATACCATAGAGCCATTGAGAAATCGTGACTACAGCCTGCAAGCTGAAATCAGCAGCAACAGACAACTTTGACAGTCTTCAGGAGTCAACCCTGCCCTCTGAAGAAAAAACTTTGTTCAAAATCTTTCTGTGCAAAAAAAAAAAATCCTTCAGAGCTGTTACTTCCCACCAATACACTGACATCACCTTCCTTGCAGTGAGGCATAATACGGGGTGATTTGATCTTGAGTGCTTCCCACTCTGTATCAAGCACAGTAACACTATCTATGAGCAAAACAACACTATCAGTATTGAGGATAACTACTTGAGGGCAACTGAACTATGTATTCTGTATGTCATTAGTGACACCAACTAAATCCATCCTGCAGTCTGTGTGGCAGATTTCAAAAGCAACCAAGTGGGCAAGGGATATTTCGCAACAACAGTAACACAGACACTGTATTACCAGCGAAGTGACCTCGCTCTGATGGCACGACCATCTGAAATGTCTGACATGCCAGCAGGCATTAGTTCAGTATGAAGCACTTCACTGTAATGGTGGCTCAACTAAACACCAGTTCAGAGAAAAACAAAACAGATTTTCATGATACTGTCTACAAAGCCTGTGATTTAAAAAAAAAAAAAAAAAAGACAGTGCAACAACTGCATTGATGTTCCAACTCTGAACACAGGAAGTGCTTCAAACTCCTATGAAGTATCACAGCACCCATGAGACACTGCTTGAAAAGCTTAGCACAAAGAAAAGGAGATCCTGTCAGAGCCTCCAGTCAACTACTGAGACAAACAACAGACAGGGAGACAAGAGGAAGGAATGCAGTCCCTAATCACTTGTGGCTCTTGGATAGTATTCCAGGCAAAGATTTAATGACATGTCATGCAGAGAAAGCCCCTGCAATTGACCAAGCTTAACATTTTTCAATGTTGCACACTCATAACAAAGCCAGCAAAACACACTCAAATTATCAACAGAAGCTGTTACCTTTGTTTATGGTCACTCTAGAGTCAGTTTCTGCTTCTACCTGATTCTTGTATTCTTATACTGTATTCTTATGATATTCACGACATGATTCATTTATATATATGTGAGCAAATTAGTTATTTACTTGTAACACTAACAAGAAACTGGAATCTATATATAAGGAATAAAAATGTTTTAAATATGTGACTTTGTTACAATCTTGTACTACTTGTCTGTAATTCTCTTACGTAAACTTCTTCTATATACTTAAACGGTTATATAGTGATAGTGGAAACAAGAGGTCTTTTTTAAATGGGAATTTAAGTTAAACTATTAGAATGTACAGTATAGTTATTCTAACCAGTTCCACAGCTTAGGCGGATCCCTCCCAGGATATGAGTCTTTAACCCTTCGCGTTGCCAGACTGTCAGCTCAGCACAGGCCTCTCTCAAGTCGCTGGTATGGAAGCCATCATATACCATGGTGTGGTTGTAGGTAGGACTGATGGAGCGCTTCACCACTCGGGTCTTCTGACTGCTCTGACGACTTGCATCTGGGAGTATGTAGCTTGTGGGGTGTAGAGCATGTAAATGCAGGGTTACTTAAATACTGAAGTTTTAAGTATGTGGAATAAATTTGATATTTATGAGATACAATCGCAAAGTTCTGCCCATTAAAAAAAAATTAAAACCATACCTGATTTCAATTTGGCCAACCTCCCCTTCAAAGTTATCTCCTTATGCACCTCTGGACCACTTCCACCCTGAATGCTATTTTTTGACTGTTCTACAGATGTCCCATTCTGACCACCTATTTGTCATGCTTGTCGGCACTGGCATACAGCTAACTGACACATTGACAAATTATTATTCACCACCAGCCTCACTTACAATTTGCAAGTCTATCTTCTCTATCAATGTCAAACTGCTTATTCTGCTATTGACTCTTGTTTGGTGTCATTTACTGGATTGGATGACTGGAGTTTGAATTAACAAGATATACTGGCAACTTTAACAATTTATTCATTTAACAAACAGGGGCGTCACCCGCATGTGGAAGAACCATACTCAGCAACAACAGCCTGGCACCTCCTCTTCATCCTGGTCACCAGCTTGGTCACACACTACTGTGGGATGGCATCCCATTCTTCAACCAGCATTTGTTGCAAGTCAGCCAATGTGGTTGTGTTGGTCACCCTGGCATGAACAGCACAGCACACCCAAGCACACTATAAGCATTCAGTGGGGTTGAGGTCAGGACCGTAGGCAGGCCATTCCTCTGAAGACAGTTTCTGATAAACCCCACTCTGTGGGCACAAGTGTTGTCATCTTGGAAGATAAAGTTCAGTCCCAGACATATGGAATTGCCAGACAGAATTTCATCTCAATATCTCTCTGCACTGAGATTACCTCCAATGATAACAAGCCTGACTGTCAGCACCTGGGGTACCAGAACCTCAAAACAAGCATCAATAGCAGAATAAGCTGTTTGGCATTGGCAGAGAAGATTTGGCAAGTTTTCCATGGGCACAACCCACATACTCAACTCTGCTGCTCCTCCTTACTCCTTACAAATGTGGCACCATTGAAGGAGAAATAAACAGGCTTTCCAATGGTATAAGAGTTATTGGCAAGAAGCATTGTTACAACAAAGAAATAATCAACCAAACACAAATTTCCTTACTTTTTGTGCTACGTTTAGTAAGCATGTTGGAAGCAGTCCAGAGATACACAAGGACACAACACTGAATTTGAATTTATATTTGCATCAGGTGCTGTGTTTGATTTTTATGGTGACATCATGGAACTTTACTTTGAATTTCACCTCATGTCAAGTTTGGACTAAATATGAATATGAGGAACTCTACAATCACTGATGAACATGCAACATTACATGTAATGTGCTGTTTATAAATAATGTTAGAGTACATAACTGATGATGAAATATCAGGAAATGTGGTGCAGAGCTGACACACCTTCTAACAAAGGAGTCAACAGCGCCTCCTTTGTTGGACAGGAGACCCTGAGCCTCCCGAAGCCAGATGTGAACTTCTCCGGTAAGAGGCAAACCACCACCTTAATAGACACACATAAAGACTATGTATAAGAATCTGGTGATTGCGGTACTGAGATATAATATGAATCCATGTTGTACGTATGTATTTTGCTAACCTTCATATCCTTCTGGGATGAATTTAATAGAGAACATGATGTTCCCACGACTGCTAATGGAGTCTGGGCTTAGATAAACCTGTCACAGGGTACACATAAAATAAAAAGATTAAGTTAGAGGAAAAAGCAAGAAAGAGGAAGAAAGAAAAGGGCAGAATTGAGGAAGCAGGGGAAGATTAAGGTTACATAAAATCTAGTTGAAATTCACAGCATGTCTTCCTCTCCCTTCAGCTCTGCCAGACACAAGAGACACCTCCCCACATTCTGTCTCCAACAAAGCTGCCATAACCGCTGCTACAAAGACACTCAGATACTAAACAAATGTAGATGCAGGCACGACAGTGGGTTGGTAAATATTTATCTGGCAGCACTCAAACACACACACTAATTTATGCAACAAAATGAATGTGTGTTTGCATGCAACTCATTGATGCCAGGTCCATCCTACTCGTGGCTGCAGGTCCTGCCACAGAGGCTGTGTGCAGGTCCAGTCCCAGAGCGCCAGAGCCACCTCCACCTCCCCGAGAAATACGTTCCTCCCCAGGGGCTCGGCATGCCACACAGAGAGGTTCAAGGTTCGACTCCGCAGCTCCCCTACCCCGCACCTTATACTGAAAGAATATAACAAGAAATGCAGTTATCACACAATAGAGTGACATGGACAAGTGAAGGACAAAGCATGAGAGCACCTTTCATTTTGTGATGAATAAAAAACGTGTTTTTTTTTGTCATGAACCTGTATATTAAATGGTTGTGGTGCATGCTGCAGGCAACAAGAAGGAGAGCTGAGAGACAAATGGCAGATGGGGGATTTCTGTGATTGCCACTTTATGTAATATGCAAATGAGAGAGAGTCTCACTCTGAGTGTCTGATCATAAACTGGGTTTAGGGTCTTCTTCTTCACTGAAGTCTTCTTCTTACTGTGATTTGACTTGTCTGGCAAGAGGTAGGTTTTTACATATCTGTGAAAAACGCACATCCGTTGTTTGGTTGGTTCAGTATGGGATGGGATATTGTTGATTTAATATGTATTGTCACATGCGCACACACGCACACACATACACATACAGTCACTTACGGGTCAGAGCGGTTCTTGCGTGCTGCAGCAATGTCCACACAGCGATACACTTTGACTTGCAGCTCCTCCTTCTGGTTGTTGTAAGCTAGTGAGTACTGGATACGGCCCCTCCACTTCCACCACTCCGAAATCCCCCGAGCTGAACAGACTCATCATGCTACCACTGAGCTATAACACGCACACGCAAAAGAAAGATCAGCTCCTACGTCACTGTCCTGAGCTGAGTCATCGTGTGTTGCCAAAGAGGCAATTAGCCAAGTGTGTGTGAGTGTCTGTGTGTGTGTGTGTACCACATAGCCCGAATGAAGGCTGTTGGTGGAGCTGCTAGTTCTCAGAGAAGAGGGATCTGTCTCCGTCAGGCTGCTCAGTGAGTCAGTGTCCCCGTTATGGTTGTCAATCAAGTCTTCCTAAACACACACACACACACACACACACTTCTTATGCAGCATTATAATTAGACACAAAATATCTGTCATGTCAATGAATGTCATTTACTTTTTAAACAATTGAGACTCCTTCACGTTTAGCATACTTTGTAGGAGTTTTTAATGAATAAAACTGACATTTCCCCCCATCAATATACACTCAATATGCTATAATAACATCTCATTTACAAAAGTACCCAGACCCATAATTAACCACTGGCTGCAATTACAGAAGACCCTCTGGTTGCAATTATAGATTTGAGTCTTCTTGGATAAGTCTGTACTGGCTTTACACATCTAGATTATTTCTAGTATTATTTTTAGAAGATCCTTTCAAACTCAGACTGGATAGAAATTAAACTTTTATTTTATTTATATAGCACCAAATCACAGCAGTCACCCTGAGGTAGAATCTATCAACCACTTTGCTGCCTTCTCCATGCAGATTTCACTAAGTCTAGTGAAATACTACATTCTAGGCTTTGCCTTGGCAACTCCAGAGTAATACAGATACCTTCTAAATCACTGGTATGCTGAAAGGTGAAAGGTCTTTAACTATAAAGCCTGAACCATGAAATAATTGCCAGAAAATTTGAATTTTTGGAAACTGGAGTGTTTATTGAACCTCCTGTCAAATAAAAAAAGAAATTAAATATCAATTTGCATATTTAGAGTTTTAATTTGTATCATTTTTGCTACATTTGGCATTTTTGTACAATTTCCTGCTCACTGTAACACCGCATGTGTCTGATTGTATGCATCGGGTTTTTAAGGGAAAAAAAAAAATCCTCACACTGATGATACAGAGGTCTCCAAAACTCATGTATCAAATATAATACACTTTGCATTAGGCTCTTCTGTTGAATGGTTGCGGGTCTGGGTACTTTTGTAAATGACATGTTATTTTGGGGGTATTGAAAATATACTGAAGGGGGAAAATGCCAGTTTTACCCATTACAAATACCTCGAAAGTATATTAAAAGTGAAGGTGTCTCAATGGCCTCTCTGTATTTGGCTGTATTCAACCTTTCCTCAGTGCTGTCCAGTTTCCCTGAACCTGCCACCTGCTGAGAAGCGACCCAATGGCATGATGCCGCCACCGCCATGCTTCTCTGTAAGAGTGCATGGTGGTGGCAGTATCATTCCTCTGTGTTGACCAGGCACTGCATGATCTTGGATTTGTGGGACCTTTATATAGACTGTACAAGTGTGTGCTTTTCTAAACTTTATCCAGTCAATTACATTTTCCAGGTAAGTTCCCGGACGTGTTTAGAAGATCCACTCCCCCACTATATAGTCAATCAACCATTCTGTAGTGTTTTTTAAAGTGAATCTTCTGTACTGTCAAGTGAATTACACTTGACAGTACAGAAGATGGGGCCTGTTTCTATCAGCCCAGGCAATAATGTATTGCAGCCTGTCTGTTGTCAGATATGAATCTAATATGATCTTCTTACCATTTAAAGGGTGTCTGGTGAGAATTACACTCCTCAGACGTCTCAAGCTAAACATGTTAGTGATATTGCACGTATGTTGTTAAGTAGCTGTCTTTACACACAAGACCTAACAACAATATGCCCGCCACTACTTTAAAACAAATGCTAATTTAATGTATTTGGCTGTTTTGCATGAGTATAGGAAAGTCACAATTAATAGATTTAACATTAGTGTATGATTACATAGTTAAAGCTGCAAACTCCATTATGCTTGTATATGTGGATACAGTACATCCAGTACAGTAACTACATTTATGTGTGTGCAGATTTGTGTCATAAATCTTTATTTAAATATTATGGAAAGATATGAGAATTATAATGTGTAAGGCATTTGGATTTTTTTTCCTTTCTCTTCTAACTTTTAAGTCTTCAGTTTTCCTCATATCCTCCATCTCTTTCAACTCCAACTTTCAAGGATGCAGGCTGGGTAGTTTTCTTCTGGCCTTGTTTGATCATCTAGTTTATTCACTGTGTAACTAGTTTATGGAGGGAAGGTCTGGGTTCAGGGTCATACAGCACATTGTATTGTTGGCCTCCAGAGTCATATTCAGGACTGTGCAAAAGTCTTGTACCACTCCTCGTTTCTTTGTTAGGAAAATGGAAATTGACTGCAGCAATTTATTAAAATGTGTAAACATACATGGAAATACAGTATAAGGTAAGAGCAGCAAAAGCAGAGTTTGTGCAATTCTAATGAGTTTGAAAGTCAATTTTTGGTAAGACCACCTTTATTCTTCAACACAGCCTGAACTCTCTTCCAAGTTTTCGGGTAATTTCTTTCAGCAGTCTTCAGAAATAGTTCTCCAGGCTTCTTGAAGGACATTCAAAGCACTCCTTTGGATGTTGGCTGCCTTTTGTTCCATTCTCTGGCAAGATGATCCCACAGTGCTTCAGTAGCGTTGAGGTCCAAGCTCTGGGGCGGCCACTCCATGACTGATGTTGTTCCATTGTGTGTTTTTCCATCCAGGTATTCTTTTAATGCATTGGCTGTGTGTTTGAGGTCATTGTCATGCCGAAAAATGAAGCTGCTGCCAATCAGATGCTTTCCAAATGGTACTGCATGGTGGATCAAAATTTGACGATACTTTTCTGTGTTCATAATTCCATCAATTTTGACAAGATCTCCAACGCCACTGACTGAAATGCAGCTCCAAACCATGAAAGAGCCCCTACTGTGTTTTACAGGTGGCTATAGACATTTGTTCTCCTGACCTTCTACACACTGATGAAGATTTGAAACAAAATTTTTAAATTTGGATTCATCACTCCATAAGACCTGTTGCCACTGATTTTCAGTTCAGTTCTTGAGTAATTTCTCAGCCTGTTCTCTCCGTCTCCCTTTCTCCGGAAGGTCTGGTCAGGTCAAACTGTTGTATTTTCTACATATGCTAAGTTGTCTGTTGCATGTACATTCAGCACTAGTTAGATGCATTTATTAAGCAACTTAACACTAAAAACAAAATAAAAATAAATAAATTCTCTGAAGATGGTCAGGTACAGGGACTGCTCCAAAAAATGAGTGAAACTGCAGCTAAAGAAATACTCAGAAAGACCTTCAGAAAGCCTGGAGAAATACTTTCAAAATCACATCAAAAAAATATGAGAAAGTCTGGGTCCTTGGAAGCAATACTGTATATAAAGAAATGAGGGGCGGCTCAAGAACTTTGCACAGCACTGTAGTTTTGCAGATTTTTTGTCATGTTTGTTAAAGTTTAAAAGAATTAATTTGTTCCTAAAACTGATTCTTGATTGTGGTGACCGCTCTGTACTATACGTTGCAGGAGTCTCCCCGAGTTTCTCTTTTCCTTTGGTTGCATCTGTAACACAGCCTCCTGAGAACTGTGGCAACAGGTCCGAATGTGCTTTATAAATGAGAGCTTTTGATTTATTGAGTAAAAATTCATCATAAGCAATGACTGATTTTGTCAATTTAGAATTCAATGTACAACACAAACTGTTCAAAAATAGAGGAGTTGTGAAACTTTCTGCAGCTACTGTATACAAATAATGCTTGAAGTGCTCCATCAGCTATGTCTAATGGATTTATGGACTGAAAAAATTACAAATATTGACTCAGTGTGTGTGAATAGGAGGTAGAATAAAGACCAATTCAACAAAGTGTTTGCCAGAACTATTAGTCACGATAATCTGTGGGAGTGTAGTATAATCACCTCAGGTTCCTCCAAGTGGCCGTTACTTCTGGCTTCACATTCTATGAGCAAAACAGTTGGTTAATTTTACTAAGTGATGGCTAGAGACGTGCAGAGACAGTAGGGGAGAGAATTTCATACCTTTGGATGATGAAGAACTGTTACTGTGCTGAAGACCCTGTAATTTATTGGTATTTTCATGGTTATTGGAACACATTTCCAAGGATGGAAAAAGAAAAAAGAATGCACACACAGACCTGTGACATTGGATCGTTTGCCGTGGCTGTTGGTACAAGTTTCAAATTTTGAGTCCTGAAAACAGATAATTGAAGATGTAGCTACACATAAATGTTACAGTTAATCAGTTTTGTCTCAGTCATCCCCACTAACCCTCCATTCTCCTTCTCCTTGTAGTCCTTCACGCGTTGCTGAGTCTCAGGTGAGGTGTTGTTGTTGTCTTCTCTCTCTCCATTGAAAAGTCCATTCAGGGGTACATCTGTCAGCAACCACAGAGCCATCATTGGCATATACCTACAGTGGTAGGAAAACAGTCCCACTAGCCACTGATAGTAGCACTTCATGACCTGAAAACTGACCTCTGCTCTTTGTCTTCCTGTGGCGTATGGTGGCGTGGACGAGGTCGCAGCCTGACATCCAGTTATGATGGCGTTTGCTGCGCTCCTCGCTGAACCATGCTCCTGACAGGAAGCGCAGGTGTGTTGGGTTTGTCTCTCTCTGCTCGAGGGTTCTGCATCATTAACAGAGAGACGGGTTAAATGGAAAACAGTCACAACCTCCTGCATAAGTCAGCTGATGTACATCAGAAACAGTTGCTGCTGTCACTTCTGTTATGACACTTCAGTATATAAGAAAAAGATACAGGTGCGACCTGCCAGGTTCTGATTTACATTAACAATGAGATACTTCGAGATTTTAACCAGATATTCAAAGCAGTGATAAAAACTTTTTTTTTTAAATTGCCAAACATGCTTTGCATGACAAAATGTTTCCCTAAAAACTGTACTTTATGACAGATGGCCCAACATGCTTTCTGACATGTGACTTATCCATTTAGAAGGAAAGGAAGTAATTCCAATAGATCACCTTTATCTTCAACAATTCCCAACACCACATGCATGAAACAAATGATTTGGTGGGTTTCGTGAGGATGAAAATCACATTTTGTGTGTTTTCAGTCACCATTTCTTACTTGAATTGAACATTTAAGGGAGATTTTGCACCAGCACAAAAGAAAGTAATATATTTTTGAGGACTTTATCCCATCCATTTACACACATCGGAAAAGATTTGCAATTATGAGTATCAGTCAGGCTCTAGTAAATAGTCACCTCTGACCTTACACGTCCTTCATCACGGCGACGTAACTCCAAGTCACGCTGTACAACCTGCAGGATGGAGGTCTGCTCCTCCTCTGTCAGGTGGCTCAAGTCAAGTGATGAGTCACCCTGCTTCCCTTCCATTTCTAAGAAAAGATTGCATTTGCACATAATCATTAAACAAATAAACAGCACCTGTCCTACTGTTTTCCTTAAATATTAATATCATAATATAAGATGAATGTGCAATATGTCAAGTTCATTAAAATACATTTAAAATCTATCGTTCTATGGAAAAAAAAAAAAATTTAATATTC
>JAMQGT020003851.1:0-20824 GCA_024447675.2 Pterophyllum scalare
GTTTCTGAGTAATCACACCAACAGTTGTCATCTTCTCACCAAGCTTCACCAAGCCCACTCCAGCCTTGTGCAGGTCTAGAATCTTGTCCCTGACATCCTTTGATAGCTCTTTGGTCTTGCCCGTGTTGATGGAGAATTTAAATGAAGATTTCCTGGAAAGCATGTGAAGTGGTGATGGGGAGGAGATGGTATAAGCAGTTGGGCAGATTACAGTATATTTTAAAGAAAATCCAAGGGCTGATATATTTGGAACATAGGTACTGTATATGCACACTGTTTATTGTTTTGGACAAGAAATCAATTAAACCAAAACATGGTCTTTCCTAAGCTCAAACATATTGACTAAACCTAACCAGAAACCTGTTTTCTAGCCTTGCTGACAGTTTTAGAAGGAAGCAAAATCCCATTGCCACTGGAGGCACTGATCGATTTTGTTTTTAATTCTTACTCATGATTCATGTGATCACCCAGTGTCACATGGGCGAGACTATCTCTGTGGGCCTCTCCAGGAAGGTGTAATTTTTTAAAGGAACCCTTTAATAACCTCCCAACAACACTGTATGATCATTGTTTGACTATGCAGATTTCATGTCGATCTCATCCATGGGCAACGCTGGGACCCGAGGACAGAATTTCGTTCCACTGCATGCAATGATAATAAAGAATCCTTGAAACCTGCTAATCTCTTGAGACAAGACTGGTATAGTGTCTTAAAAGCAGTTCTGTGAACACAGATGTTGTGAGAGTTTGGAGCTTTTCATTCGTTCAGTCATTTCTTTCTTTTCTTCTTTTTTCCTCTGTAATAACTCTGTTGTCATTTAGGACTGTTTTTTTTTTTTTTTTGATTAAGTGTGAATGCTGGCCCCTGATGTAAGCCAAGTCAATCAAGCACACTGAGACCCCCTGAAAAGGCACGCTTCAGTGTGCTTCCAGACAAAAGACATTTAATTAACCAAAAATAGAATGTGATCTCACAAGATATATCCCCAAACACTGACAACCTTAGAAAGAGTGGAAAGAACTGAGTGTGCTAGCAAAGCAAAAACAGAGCTAGAGTATCTTCAAGTATACCTGGAAAAAAACCACAGAGTGGGTTTAGCAGGAGTGTGGAGCAGTACCACATACATGTGAAGAAGCTGCAAAGAAAATTTCTGTGTCATGAAGAAGTGGATCAAATTTTTGGCACACGTCCGACGTCTGTGTAAATGCCATGGACCCTGCAGAGCACCCCGTAGTGAATATCTCGGAAAAGTCTTTGATGCTGACAGTTAAGAGACAGGTAAGCAGTCACAGAAGTTAACATTTCCTTCTGTATTAAACATTATTTTACAGAGAACAGAAGATTTCCACTGTGGCATTTTTCCACTGACCGAGTGTCGGTGTTTGAACCGTTCAGCCGTTTTTCCACCGCAAACGCACGGGTTCAACTCCGGCCCCGATAGCTAGCTGGTCTGGAACCAAGAATATGTGACGAAAGCGGCAGAAGGGCGTGACTCTGCCGTCTCGATATAAAGTTTTCTACCACTGTTTCACTGCATGTTGTGTATTACATGAGAAAAGCGATGCGGTTTTCACAGCTGTGAATTAGGTTGGGCCCTAAGGCTGAACTTGCTGCTTTGTATCAGTTCATATCACAGATGAAACTTGTGGTCTTGCTCTAATCTCTGTCCGTGTTTCCCTCTGTGCTGCACACAGATGCTGCAGTAGTTTTCCATGTACAGACGAAGACCCGCCCACACTGACACGTAAAGGAGCAGTTCTCAAAGCGCGGTGGAAACGCAGGCCCGTTCTTAAGCGTTTCACCGGTTTATTGAAAACAGCACCAGGACTAGCACTTCAGCGATGGAAACGTAATATGTGCTACCCTGTGAGGATGAGATTTAAGTAATTTGGGAATTCGATTGAAGTACGTACAAGATGAATGTAACTGCCAAGGTGTCACTCATTATTTTTAGACATCAGGTTTTGAAGCCTTTGCATTATGTCATCACCATGTTTTTTCTTTGGTCAGTGCCAGAAGTTACCATATTCAGACAGCCAACACTAGCTAGCTTCATTAGCAAGCTGTATTTTTAAATTGTACAGACAGAATGCATGGACACCTGCTACGAAATGCTAGCGTATTAATGAAATACTAGAATTTCATTGACTAAACCTAAAGCATAAGCTTCTTTAAGGTTCTGCATCGCAGGTCAAAGAGGTCCAGTTCAGTGACTCGAATTAGTCAAAGTGAAGACTCGCAGACAGCTTTCATCTATATCTCCCTGTGATGACACACCTGTCAAAGAGGCCATGCTACTAGCTTTAAGCCTTACAGTATCCAACTCGGTGAGGTCTTTAAAAAAATGCTGTCAGACCATCTATTTGTAGCATTCAGTTTCTGTCCTCTCCTTGTGGTCTTATTGAAATTGCTTTTTTGCCCGTGCTTGTTTTGGATTTGGCCTCAGCCTACTTTTCTCTCAGTTTCTTGCTCTTGATAGTGGCCTTTTTTCTTTTCTTTTTTTGCCAGGAATGCTTCCATGCATTTGCTCCCACATCTCACCTCTGGGTTTTCTCACACCTCTTAGAGTGTTTGAACTTGGGAGAGAAATATGACCTGAGCTAGAATGATGTGGCACTTAAAATACTGCTGAAGGCCAAATTAAAAAATTAAGGATTAATTGAGTAATCAAGTGAACATAAACAGAATTACTGGAGTAAAAGTCTATAAAGCACAACACAAATGCAACAAACATTAGCTGGCCCTTTATTAGGTCGTTATTGGTATTGTTATTGAATTTCTCCAGGATTCAATTTCATGTTACCCAGCAAGAAGATCATCTAGATCTGCAGCAACTGCCCAAGGTCATGTTTCATTCCGCTAACAGAAGCTGTGTAGGGAGAATCTAAAAGAAAAGGACCTCAGATCGTGGTGCAGATAAGCTCTTCAATTAAAAAGAATTATAATCTTTTGAACATAAAGTTGTAACTTAAATCATTCACTTTTTATTTTTGAATTACTAACCATGTTATATTGAGTCTGAGATTTGGATTTTTTAAGCTTCAAAAACTACCCAGATTGCTAGTTAAAATTAATGTCATATTCATGACCTATTTCATTCAGGAGAAACTGTCAATTTCTCAAGCAGATAATGGAAGAGGCAGGTGGACACAGCTGCTGGAATCATTCTGTGCCACAAGGCTCCTATCCAGCACAATAATATATTGCAAGCATACTCTCATTTTGAGGGAGATTTGTCATAATATCAAATGGACCAGATGCTTTCCCCCAGTTGTAGAAGCTTTTCTTTGCCCACTGGGTCATCCTGTCACAGACAGAGAAATATACTCTATGTCATACTTGGGCTCCCACCATTTGATATTACAGAGAGAGAGCGAATGGAAAGACCTTGGCTGAAAATCACAACACCGAACAAGTTGGAGCTGCAGATTTGGCTGGTGCAATTAAGTTTATGTGTCTGAGTGTGTGTGTGTGTGTGTGTGTGTGTAGTTTCAGATTGTAGAGACAAGAAGAAAAGAAGAAAAACAACCCATAGCTGTATTACCACTGCCAACTGAATGGTTTTCTTAATTAAGAGTCTTGTCTCAGAGTTAAAGGTGTTTAAAGCAGATATAATTATAAGAGAAATTAATGAGCTAAGAGCTTTATTCACAGTGACTTGTTGATAGATGATTTATGTAAAGATCAGTGCAAGCTGCAGAAGGAGAAGTTGCACATTATGCATGTAGCATGAAGGTTATAAAGTTTTATGTGGGTCCAGCTGTATGGCGTGAAACTCAAGGCTGGAGAACTGAGAACCAGGTAAACAAAACCACTGCACAGTTGCAGGAAGGGGAAAAGATCTGTTAAACTAATCAAAATGCATCCAACAAAGCCAACGGGAGAAACTAGATGGAAACTTGAGGTGATATGCATAACTGGGAACACATTATACACAATCATGGAGAGGGATATTAAGGCACAGTTTAACACAGCTGAGACAATAATAAGGGTTGGGGGGGGGCAGAGGAAAGAAATAAAAACACAGAAGACCACAAGAAGAATTCATTTTACACATAAAACAGGAAGTAAGCTCTACTGATTTCTACTGTGTCTGATTCTTCATTGTGAATCGCTTCCTTTGCACGCCCCCATACCGACCACTCAAAGCACTTTAGACTACAAGTCACATTTAACCATACAGTACATTCATACACCACTTTATTCTATATAACTTGAAGCAGTTTATCTCTCTCATCCACGGCCAATTTAGACTCGCCAGTTAACTTAACATGCATGTCTTTGGACTGTGGGAGGAAGCTGGAGTACCCAGAGGAAACCCACTCAGGCACAGAGAGAATATGCAAATTCCACAAAGAAAGGCCCCAGCTGTAGTTTGGACCAGGCACCTTCTTGCTGTGAGGCAGCAGTGGGCAGCACAGTGGTTCAGTGTTTAGCAGGTATAGACAGAGTACTCTGGGTCAATTCCATATGTTCTATACAACCTTTCAGATATAGTTTTGCAATAAAAATATAATAAGTTGCTTTAAGCTAGATTTTTTTTCAGATCTTGAGTTGTGTAAGATTTGACTATGTCTCTGCAGAGCACAAGTTAAATCAGACTCATCCATTAAAAAAGGAGCAGGTTCAGTTTACCTCATTCTACATGACAGATTGGCTTTGATTTACATGAACTCTCATGTAAATCAAAGCCATGTAACCTTTGCATATAGATGCGTTGAACAGATCAGTTCCTTTCAAACTACATAACTGACAGCAAGGCGGCTTTGAGCTGCTCAGTTTGTCTTGGAATAATAAGGGTCCATAAAGGGTCCAGGGCTTCACCTGGTCATGGAACTACTTATCAGTCCAGTCGCCTTTGACCCACTGACAATGGATGACTGTATAAAAATGGCTGTTATTCCTAAGAAGTTAATACAGCATTTTTTGTTAAACCTGCTGAGTTAAAGCTAAAAGTCTCAATGTAACGTCTTAATTGCTTAAATAAAATCTGTTGTACTCGTGTACAGAGGCAAAATAAAAATGTGTGATCCTCCAGCTGTTTAATATTGCTTCCTAATTAGTCAGCATTCTTGCTTTTGAGTATATTTGGACTGAACTGCAAAAGCATAACATCCAGTGCCTTATGTCTACATTTGCATCAAGGCTAGCCATTGGCTGCTATCTGTAAGCAGGGTGACCAGGTGCTCGCCTTCATGTGGGACTGCACAGCATTTTTATCCCGTGTGCTCCTGTTTCTCATATTGGCACAATGTCACACAGTTTGATCAGCTGTAGTAATTTGAAAATCAGGACGGTAAGAGAGAAACTTTTCCAAAGTCAGGCTTTTGCTGGATGGCACTGAAGAAAGGCTGTCATCATGGGTCTCCTACAGCTCAACATCCATCCATTTGCCTCTGCTTATCCAATTCAGGCACACAGAGAGACAGACAACATTCACACTCGCATTCACACCTATGGGCAACTTAGAATCACCAATTAACCTAACCCCAGTAACTGATGATTTTGGACTGCGGGAGGATCTGGAGTGGCCCACACAGACACGGGGAGAACATGCAAACTCCACACACAAAAGGCCAGATGGTGGATTTTCCTGTTTTTGTCATTTAAAGAGAGCTGTAGCTTCAAAATGATGTGCCAGTTGGTGGTTGCAGCCCCACTGAAACCAAAATGATTACTAGACAATACAGCTACAGAAATAACAAAAGCTTTCTGGGGTATAAGGGAGAATAAAGGAGCATGAGGCGACTGAACTTTTACTTTCTTCTATCTGGGAGGGTTGCAGTCAAATAAAATATCTGTCCTTCACATGCTAAATGCCTCACAAAATTAGAAACCTGCCCTACATTTAGTTTGCTGAGACCTGGTCTGTAGCATGTTTGTGTTTCCTTCGTGATTGTGGTGCTTAGATTGGCCTCTGTATTTGCAGAAAAACTCACTAAGCTGCTTGTTTATAATGTGCTGTCTAACCTTTTCTAATTGAAAATTATTACTATGCTTATTACTAGAAAGGCCATCTATGGTAGGTGTTTCCTCTGTAAGCCTTCCCATACTGATTTATCTTCCATCTCTGTTCAGTTTAAATTGAATTGTCCACAAGTGACAACCAGATGAACACAGAGCATGAGTGACAGAAATGCACCGAATCTGTTCATAAACTGGACAAGAGGGGCTTTGAATGTCTAAATACAGAAGGGAAAAGAGTGAGGTATGCTGCGTTATCTGGTCTGTAAAGGCTGAGTGACCCGTCCTCATTCTGTCAATTAAGAAAATGAAGCGCCAGTGTGCTCTGAGACTCACTTGCTGATAACAGCTTTATAGATGTATGGCATTATGACTGGATAAAGGAACTCAGTTTCCTATAATTTACGGCACTTTTGCAGTCTTATGTTATACTGGCATAAAATAAAATACTTTTTCAGTAACACTGCTGCCTTTTCATTATTATTTTCTCTGTCTCTGCTCGAGGACAGGAAAGAGGTCATTGTGAGTGCACTTAGCCGGTGGCAGAGCCACAAAAGCTTCACATAGAGGCTAATTCACAGTGCAGCCCTCCACCATCAAAGTGCTCGGCTGTGGATTTAATTGAGAGCAGCTAAGCTCCCAGCTGGGGATTCTACAGTACGGTCAGCTGACACTGGCAAATCAAACTGCCTCTTCATAACCGAAGCTCTCTTTCTGCTGAGACAAAAAAAAAAGAGTTTATACTTACAATTACTCATGACCAAGATAATTATTCCCATCTGAACACCACCGAAACTGCTGCGCTGCTACAAACCACACTGGCACTGTGTTTGAATGAAACAAGTCTTTTGCCATCCTAAAGCCTTTTTTTTTCAGTTTTTGTTTTAAGCAAAAAGCTGGAAAAAAGTACTGGGACACTCAATTATAGCAGTATTGATTTTAATAGGATATTGTATCGAAATCCAGATAGCACTGTGTTTTTAAAAGAGCTGCACCATTAATAATTTATCAGAGCTGAGCATACTGTAGCACATACAGTGGGATATAAAATGAGCACGCTCTAAAGCCGTCATGTTTTCATGTAAACTTGGAAATAATGAAAAGGATTGAGAATTCATAAACATTTCAGTAGTTCCTACATAAAATATGAATGAAATATGAACATTTCACATTCTGTATTATTCTCTATTCAGCAAACACACTGAAGCAGACTGTTGTCACCAACCACGTTAATTGAAGTAGCAGTCACATGACACTGAATTTAATCGACCTATCAGAGGTTCAGCTAAATCATCCCACAGCTCTCTGTTCACCATGGGTGGCATGGCGTTTCAGTGATTAGCATTAGCCCCTCATAGCAAGAAGGTTCCTGGTGTGAACCCCAGCTCGGGATGTTCTGGCTGAAATTTGCACGTTTTCCATGTGCTGGTGTGGGTTTACTGTGGCTTCCTCCCACAGTCCAAGAGCATGCATGTTAGATTAACTGATGTTTCTAAAGTGATCATGGATGTAAAATAGATGCAGTGTATAGACTGAACCAGTGTATGGTTGAAAAAGTGACCTACATTTAAAGTGTGTGGTCAGACTACAGCAGTGAGTACATTACAACTGTTAGAAATGACTGCAGCTTAAGAATGTTAAGTAGTATCATCCATCAATTTTCTTCACTGCTTAACATTAATAAGGGGGGGTCATATGGGGGGCTGGAGCCAGCTGTCATAGGGCAAGACGGGGTAAACCCTGGACATGCCACTTGTACTAAGTAGTCTTGTAATTGCAAAACATGTTATCAGAAGTGAGTCAGTCTGATTGTTGCTCTGTGCAAAGAGGCCTTTTTAAATTATGGCTAGACTGAATGTTTCAACGGGAGCAGTGCAGGCAGCTCTGAAACACTTTCTGGAAACTGCGTAAGTTGTATCCAAAGCACGATCGGGCAGCCCAAAAGTGAACACACCATCAGAAGATCAATACATCAAGCTTTGTTCATCGACAGACACAGATGGCTGGCAAATTATAGGACAAACCAACATAAAGTGTTTTAGTAAGGTTCATGGCCACCACAACAGCTTCAGTGCTAAATTACATTGATTCTCTAGTGTCTGGAAGTTTAGTGGAGAGATTCATATGGAGTATACATCCCTTATTTGGTGTTTTAGTGATGGTGGTGGACAGGGCTATTTAACATGTTGCTCCTAAATCTCCAGTAGGTGTTCAGATGGACTGAGATGACTGTGAAGGCCATAGGTAGTCATTTTCATCGCCATTCAGTAAGTCCTTTTACCTGATCAATAGGGGCTCTGTCATCCTGGAAAACAAACAAACAACCACCCCCCCCCCCTCCTATTAGGATAGAAATGTTTCATCACAGTTAAAGTTGATTACTTAGAGCAGGTTTGAATAAAGCTGCACTGACATTTCTTTTTAAGAGGGTAAGTGAACCCAAACCACAGCAGCAAGATGTTCCCATAAAAACAAGGCCACCACACTTCCTCACTGAGCACAGTTTTTGATGGAAGGGGTTGGCACAAAAGCTGCAATTCAATTATTTATGGCTATTTACAGGTTTGGATTGTTGTAGTTTCTGAAAGTTTAAGGACATCAGAGCCCATGAAACACTGCATCCACATTTTGATTTCCTATCGGCACCTTTAACCAGCCCAGCCAGCCTCTTTGCATACACGCGTGGACTTCTCTGTTGTGGTTGAGATCCTTCCAGTGTCTCGGTATCATTGGTTAATGGGTGTTGTCAAAGGAGTGTGTCCTGATGTAAATCCCAACTGAACTAACTGGCATACATGACTGGAGTGCTAGTGTTGTATGGACATATTGGCCATTTGTTCCTACTACTCGAAAAAGCTCACGTAAGCATTTCTGAAACAAAATGTCCAGCAGTTTCCACTTTAGAAGAGCAATAACCCAACAAACATACCTCCTTGGGGCCTATGTGGGGGGGTCTGCCTGCAACTGTACTGTTTAGAATTGTCCCTTTTTCAATGTTAAGCATTTTACATACTACTAATATACATACTGTGGGCTACCAGGGTGCCAAGTTCTGCCCAGTTTAATGGTGACGTCATTACACATTTTGCATACACTTATTCACATGACTAAAGGCCTGTATAAGGTCATTTTCAGGTGTGAGGACCGTATCATGCAAAGTACATGAAAATGTTGCTGAGCCTAGGGGCCTGCAAAAGCTGAATAACTTCAGCAGATACCTGGACATCTCAAATATAATGTCATAGGCGTTAAATCTTTGCATTCATGTAATTTCAGTTCATTTGGTATACTGTTGTAGAATTAATACTTTAAGCTTTTTACCACAAAACTGCAGCCTGTTTGACTGTCTGGCATATTCTATGTTCTGCGTGAATCTTGTAGCATGAAAGAGATTCATCGAGACCTCAGTCAATGTAATGATTCTGTACAGCTGCCCCTGGGCCTCCTTTCAGTAGCTCCACCTCTCAAACATCTAAACACCTTTAAAACTGTAGTGACATAATGGGGAGTGCGTTCTCATTTCTATGCACTAAAGCAGCAGAATTAAATTAGCTTTGTTGTAGGTAGTGGTGTGTGTCTGTGTGTTGCTTGGCGTTGTCCATTAATAGAATTTTAATATCTACTAGTCATTATTCACTCGGCATTTTTCCCGAATAATTATTTAATTTTGTTTAGCCTAATAAAGACATGCTGATTGAACACCCAGACACTTTGGCAACTTTGGCTTCATGTCATCTCAGAAATAATGGTGTTCACTTCAGCACAGGGGGCCATTACAGGATAAATGTGTGCAGTGGTTGCCTGAGGACATCTCTAATCTGGTATCTCACCTCCTGCAATTTGTTAATGCTGGTGAAAGCAAAATCTCATTCCCACAAGGGATGGTGTAGACTGTAAATGTTTTGAGGTGGGATATTGCCAATAACAGCTCCGCGCAGACAAATAGTTTAAGCCCTAGTGATTATATACTACCAAAATCATCAATGACATCTTAAGTGGGAGCTTTCTGAAAAAGTGAGACACACTGGGAGCATCTGATGCAAGTAACGTTTGTGTGTTCACCATGTCTCATCGCCAAAGACAGCATTCGAAGGGTCAAGAATGAGGTCATGTTCAAATCACCATTTACAAAAGACAAGCGTTCATTTAATTGATTGTTTGATCCCCCAGTATATACGGAAGTATATACTGAAATGACTAGGGATGTTGGACAAACTAATGAGTCTGAATACAAACTTATTTTATTACGTATGGCGTCATACTAAGTTTACCTGTCCATGTCCACACCAGTTTAATTGCTCTTCCATACAAACTTGTCAGTTTGATCCTTCAGTTCGTTATATATTTACCTTCTGCGTGTCACAAGGAAAAGTGTCAGCACCAATTCAAATGTGCATAAAAAATTAGCAAACAATTAGAGAACAGGTGGTCATGACTGAAGAAGGTTTGATCATCTATGAGTCGCAAAGAGGTAAAAAACAAACAACAACAACAACAAAACAATGCGCCAGTGGCCTATTCCAGAAAGCAGGCTTTGCTAATAACTCTGGATTTATTAACTCTAAAATGAGGGAAACTCAGGTTTCCAGTTCCAGAAAGAGCGCTAACTCCAACTCTGAGTCAGTTACCAGGGTAACAGACTCTGTGAACCTAACCTGCTCGCTGGCAGGTTTTATCCCCCAAACTCTGAGTGTGTCTCTGACTCCGCCCCTCCTGCTGCACCTGAACCACCTGTCTGCCCCTCCCATTCATTTCCTCCTTCATAAAGTGTCTGTCAGAGCGTCAGAGGAGTGAATTCATCTGCAGACGTTTATGTTTCTACGAGCTCTGAAATCCCAGTTAGACGTTAGTTTGTTATTTTTGTGCGTAACACGAAGCTTTTACAGTCGTTCACTCGTCAACAGGCTGTGAGGGCGGAGACAGCGATGATGTCACAGATTTATAATGAGGCAGCTGCAGCTGTCAGACTGTCAGTCAGCTCCTCTGAAACATTTACTGTAGTTACTGCAGCATCACTGTTACATCACACTGATCTGGATGAAGCTGCTGACACAGAACACACTGATCAGTGATCAATGATCCATCACTGGTCGTGCTGGTAAAGCTCACTGATGGAAAAATGTCTGGATCCTGGAGATGATGGGAATGTTTGAGTGAAGATGAGGCTGAAATGATGAAGACTTCAAACTGAACTAAATGGATTTAAAGTGACTGAAATGATGTCATTTTGAAAGTTACGGTGTCTGAAATTCAGAGCATGAATTTCCACATATTTTCCACTGAAAATCACCAAAATCTGTGATCATCGGCTCTATAACGGATTCTAAACCATGTCCGAGTCCACCTTCACAGCAGGAGGATCCAAACGAATCAGGATCACTGATTCAGACCGGATAAGGTCCAGATGCAGTTCAGGATCCAGTTATTTTGCAGCTCATCCAGTCTGGATCTGTTCATAATGGATTCATTTTCCCGACGCGATCTGCATTCTTTGATTAAAATGTCTCATCCTGCCATATTGCACTGAAATCTTTAAAGCGTATAAAGCTGAGACATTTATCACAGCATGTTTGCCTTTACTGGTAAAACTTTACATTCATTACAGATTTGGAAAACTGCTCTAAATGTTTTCAGCTAAAAATGAAACTATGACTGAACTCCATCAGAGAGCTGTCATCTATCAGTGAAGCTGATCAACATCAGCTGATCTTAGATCAGATTAAAATGGCTAAACTGGAAACATTAAAGTAGTTTTCTGTCAATCTCATTTCTCATTTTTATCCAGTAATGGCAGAAATAATGAAATTCTCAATTAAAAAAATGAATAAACTGAGGCTGCTATTCCATCAATAGATTCAATTTTTATTGTACAATTATTTAAACAAATAACCATAAACTGAACTGCCATAAACCGCAGCAAAAACAGTTTTTATTAAATAAACTGACCTGAGGTCAGCCCCCCCCCCCGGGGTCTGCTGCTGTCTCAGGCTCTAACACAGGTCGCTCAGTAAACTCAGTCTGAGCTGTTTCTCCACAGTTTTATCTTCACTTTCTGTCTCCTGCAGTTTGTCCGTCAGGCTGCAGCTCAATAATTAGATTTGATAAATTAAATGTAAAATTAGGATTCAGCTTCATCTGATGGAGATTAGAGTTGTGTGAATGATGACTGCAGACATTATAAAATAAATTATATATTTGATAACAAACTTTTATTCTGTCTATGATGATGTCAGAGTGGGTCAGGCTGATTAAAGTGACCCATCATGTTCCACACTGACACATGCGATCCTCCATCCATCAGATTAAAATGGAGGCTCCGCCCTTTGTTAACCTGTTGCCATAGTGAATCCTGGTGTTGGCGCGCCATTGATGACGGCTTTCTTTCTTTAATCATGCACGCAGAAACTCAGGGTGATCATACTCAGAGCTGATTGAACTGACACTAATCAGCTGTTCTGGAACAGGAAACTCAGAGTTGATCAACCCAGAGTTTGTTTTTAAACTCAGAGTTTGTTGAACCTGCTTCCTGGAATAGACCCAGGCCACAGAGGCCACCATAATAACTGGACACAGAATCAGAATGAGCTCAGTTTTACTGAAATCTGCTGGTAGATCAATGTTTTTGTTTGTCAGCGTTGCAGTCTGAACCTAAGGCACGTTTCATATGAACAAATGTTTAATTCTGACTTACATGCAGATTGCAAATTGCAGTAAAAACAACAACTCTGCAGACCTACTAACAATGTGAGGCTGTATTTAGCACTCCTTTCCTTTAAGGTCCATATTGTCAGCATAAGGCATGGCAAACCTGCTGACTGTTCCACAGAGAGGTGTGCTACAAAGTGAGATTAATGGGTTAGTGAGTTTTCAGTGTAACAAAGGTGACTCTTTGTTAACCTGAGTACATCACTTATGCGTGATGGTGGAACAGGGGGTGTTATTTCCCACTTTACAGCTAACAAGAGAAAACCAAATCAAACTCAATGTTGTTCACATATGACAAAAAAAAATGTTGCCATAAGTGGATAAATTTTAAGCTTTTAATTAATTCTTTCCCTTGCTGGTTTCATATGTGAAAATATTCTAACAGTAATAGTAGATTAGTAAGATACACAGTCGTAGCTGTTTTAAAGTAAAAAAAACTCCAGTGCTAGGTTAATGCTGATAATGCCAATGAATGTAGTTGCAGCATGTCATGTTTAAAGTGCTCAAGTTTAAGGTTAGGATCTGTCATTAGATAGAAATGATGGCATTAAAAATGGACTCAGTGGTAGTATAAATCTCTTAAATCACTTGCAAATTTACAAGTTTAACCATTTTCTCTGCCTTAACTTGCAGCACCAGTGTTGCTTATTGCCTTAACTCGCTCTCATGACTGCCAAAGGCAACACTTTATTGGTCCATTTTGTATGGGAGAAAAGTCAAATGACACATCACACACTCAGTTTATTGGAATGCACACAGCTGCCAAAGCAGAAAGGCCGGGTTAAAAAAGGAAATGCATTTATTAAATCTAGACTCTAAGCTCACTTCCGGCAAATCTGATACGTACCACAATTGACAAGTGGATGCTGTGGTGGTGGAAGGGTAGAAACAACAGACAGCTATGTAGGACAGCTGCAGCAGTAACATATTAGGAGGAAAGAAGGGAATTTTTTTACATGTTTGTATACGACATGGGCAAAGTGAGGGATGTTAGTGTCTTAAAAACAAACAAACTGCACAGTGCACGTTGCCTACCTGAAATAGCTTTTTATTTATGATACTACACTCCTCAAAAAATTAAATGAACACTTTAAAAACACATCAGATCTCTATAGGGGGGAAAAATCATGCATTACCCAGTCCATATCTATACTGATGTGTTAGGAATGAAATGAGGCTACATCTTTTGATGGATATGAAAATTGTCAGCCTGCAGAGGGCTAAATTCAAAGACACCCAAAACATCTAAGTGAAAAAAATGATTCAGCAGGCTTGTCCATTTTACCAAAATTTCATTGCAGCAACTCAAAATGGTGCTTAATAGTTTGTATGGCCCCCCATGTGCTTGTATGCATGCCTGACAGCATCGGGGGTCCTAATGAGATGATCGATGGCGTCTTGGGGGATCTCCTCCCAGATTTGGACCAGAGCATCACTGAGTTCCTGGACAGTGTGAGGTGTAACTTGGCAGCGTTGCATGGACCAAAACATAATGCACATAATCTCTATTAGATTTGGGTCAGATTTAGGTGTGGGGGCCAATCAATATCAATTCCTTCATCCTCAAGGAACTGGGTGCATACTCTTGCCACAGGAGGCTGGGCATTGTTGTGCACTAGGAGGAACCCAGGACCCACTGCACCAGCATAGGATCTGACACTGGGTCCACAGATTTAATCCCAATACCTGATGGCAGTCAGGGTGCCGTTGTCTAGCCTGTATTGGTCTGTGTGTCCCTCCATGGATATGTGTCCCCAGACCATCAATGACCTACTACTAAACTGATAATGCTGAATGATGTTACAGGAAGCATAAAGCTCTCCATAGCTTCTCCAGACCCTTTCATGCCTGTCACTTTCATCTCTGAAAAGTACAGGGCACCACTGGTGGACCTGCCAATTCTGGTATCTACGGCAAATACCAGTTTTTGGTCAGAGACATTCACACCAGTGGCTCCTGGAGGTCATTTTGTAGCTCTGCAGTGCTCATCCTGCTCCTCCTTGCACAAAGGAGCAGATCCCGGTCCTGCTGATGGGTTAAGGACCATCTACAGCCCTGTCCAGCTCTCCTAGAGTAACTGTCTGTCTCCTGGAATCTCCTCCATGCTCTGAGACTGTGCTGGGAGACACAGCAAACCTTCTGCCAATGGCACGTTTTGATGTGCCATCCTGGGGGAGTTGGACTACCTGTGTAACCTCTGCAAGATCCAGGTATGGCCTCATGCAAAACTAATGAAAAGCTAGTCAAAAACATGAGGAGGGGAAAAAATGTCAGTGGCCTCTACCTGTAAAACTATTCCTGTTTGGGGGTTGTCTCTGTAGAAACTGATCAACAACTCCCTCTGCTACTTAACTGACCAGATCAATATCCCAGAAGTTTGGAAAATTCCCTTTTAATAGGATGAAACCTCTGGAAGAACCAGGCTCAGGGAGGGGCAGCCAGCTGCCCTCTATCATTGTAGGCTCTTTACAATATGAAGCGACTTGATGTGAATTTTGTTGTAATTTGGTGCTATATAAATAAAAGAAAATTGAATTGTATTCATCAGGGAGCCCATGAAGAGAAGCTAATATAGTAGAAATATGGTCTCTTATTCTAGTCCCTGTCAGTACTATCGCTCTAAATCCTGAGTGAAACTCTTCAAATAAACTATTCCCTTGCAAATAGTCAGTTAACTGTTTGACAACTACTCTTTCAAGAATTTTTAAATAAAAGGTTAGAAATTTGTCGCTAATTAGCTAAGGTAGTTCTCTAACTTGAGTATCATCTGCTTTAAAGTGCATTTGACAGTTATACCTGGGAGTCAAGCATATCTGATGTGTTGCCTTCTTTTCCAGAAGTGCCACAGTATCCAGGGTTGTCTGCAGTGAGGATGTAACACTAGCTTAGGTAGCTGCACTGCATTGTGTTGGCACATGGCACTGAAGACGATAACAGTGGAGGACTCACTTCCTTAAACTTATTTACAGCACTTTTAGGAAGACATCTAGTATAATTAAATTTATTGTAACTTATTTGTTGTAGAAACACATCTAGGACCAAGCTGCACCCCAGACAAAAACTGGTTCATCTAAATGGCAAAACAGCCAAACACAAGCTGAACAACAGTGTCTGTTGTGCAGTGCAGTAAGGAATTGTGTATGCAGAAGAGACCCAACAACCACTCTGCAGGCACACATAGGAGAACCAGCTCATCAGGACAACACTCAGTTGTACATTTGCACTTAAAGGAGAAGGGACACTCTTTTAAGGATACAAATGTTCACATTCTGGAATGAGAAGACAGATGATTTGAGAGAGGATTAAAGAAAGGCATCTATGACCACCTGGAAGCACTGTCACTTAACAGAGAGGGTGACTGAACCAGCTGTAACCAAGATCCCTTCCCAAAGGTGATTCAAGTCCCACTTACACCTTTCCCACATGGTGGCTCATGTTACCAACAACTCACACCTTGAGTCACACACTAATGACTCATATGATGATATGGTGGGTTAACAACTCTCAAGACGACCGTCACGATGACGCCATACTAAAGGTTAAATACCTGGGACAACTTTTAGGGTGAGAACTGAAATGCCTCCAATAACTTAAAAGAGAGCCTTCAGCTTAAGCACTTGAGAACCTCCCCGTGTGCATCACAGTGGTGAGACATATGCCTACCATTCACTAGCTCCTTTCTTTATAACAGAGGCTCGTGTGCTTTAGTACAGCAGCTGTATTGTTACATGGCAGGCAAATCTCCTAATGCATGTTTATGGACGCTGGAGGCCAGTCCATAATTAAAATAATTAGAACTCTTTATATTTTCAATTAGTTTTAATTGGTAATTATCTCTGATAGTCTTTACTGACCCTTTAAATAGTTGATGAGATCAGTAGTGACCAAAGTATTGGCTAGTAACACATTGGTAGTAACACATTTGCCTAACACACCTAAGATCCCTAGTTTCAAACTAGGAGACACAAATCACTGCCAACTCAAATATGTGGAGAAATCTGCGGTGGCAACCCCGTGAGAGGAAGGAGCCCAAAGAAGCATTTCAATGTCGACCAACTGGACTTTTTAGTGGACAGGCTTTTATGGTTAGATCTTTTTTCTTTTTCATCCCTCCATTTGCACCATTCACTGCACTGTGACACAACAATGTCAATGCCACAAATAAAATAAATAAATAAATAAATAAGGGAAAAAAAGCTATGATTTCAATATTAAATATATAAGAGGTATGCCACACTGATGTGATCTGGCAGCTCCTTGGTTTAATTTTCATACATTCTGTGTTTCTTTGCACACAGTGATGCGGTGCAGCAGAAATCAAATAAATGCAATTCCAAGCAAGCAAAAAAAAAAAAAAAACACACAGAAAGAAAACTAGCTCATGGAGGAAGGGGCTCTTCAGGACTCCCTTTAACCCAAGAGATAGATCTGGTTTTCTCCAGTAGGCACAAAGAAAGGATCGCTAGAATGCCTCATCTCCCTTTGATGTCTTTTTTGTGATGAAACATAAACCCTGATAGCAATAACAGACCTCTTTGAACAATAAAAAAAATCGAATCCCGGTGTAACAACACCAAAGGCACAGATAGGCAGTCCTTTTATAAACAAGCTGCTCCCTCGAGTGCAAGAGGCTGTGTCTGCAAGGTTGCTATTGCTGAGCTCGGTCACACAAGGAACTTCCACTGCCCTGTAGGAACACACGGTATTATTGTCGCCTTATGAGTAAACATGTTTTAATAACAACACTGTGCTCGTTTAATTAGCACGTGCTTGGCTGCAGTAAACTTTAGAAAGTGTCCGTTGTTCCTGTTCGCAGATAACCTGATTTGGGGGTTAAAGTGGGTTAGACAAGTGTTCCAGCAAAGTATACAACTATACCTATTGTAAGCTCACAGTACAAATCTGGTTGTTTTGAGTTCCACCCATCTGTGACTAACTACCTGTACAATGAACATTTTGACTTTGGAAACTGGGAAAAGAGCAGGTGTTAATGATACTGTAAGTCAGTAGTGACTGGATCATAGTTCCAGTCAGGGGCCCTAGTGAACTACGTCAGAGTGGTTCACCTAGGAACAAAATTCTGATGTGCAAAAACAATACCATCTACAATAATGTGGAATGAGTAGGTTTGAAAGGGGATAGACTATTGTTATTGATGAAGTTATTTAGTAACTTGAGCTTTTTTCTTGATGCTCCATCGACAATTTTCTCGAATTTGTTTTTACTGTACATACTATAGATAGTTCTGCGTCATCAGCTTAGTTCTCCTGCTAATCATGACATCAGGAGACTTAAAACCTTAAAATTATGTTTCCTTTGTCTGCACTCTGCTAATTTATTTACAAAGTCACAGAGTGTGCAGGGAGAGGGGATTTTCCATAAGGAAGTGGCCTGGAAGAGTGGGTGGGCAGGTTAGTTTCCAAAAAAGACACATTTCCAAAGGTAATTTTCACGAGAGATTTTGTTTTTAGTCTTTGGCTGGGACACAGGAGAAATCTCGAGCACAGAGATAAATGTAGGTTGTGTGAAAAAGTAGAACATATTAGAGAATATTGTGATATTGCTAACAAAGGTCTGTCTGATCAGATTGGGTGGCTAGGCTGGTCCTTAAATACACATGTTAGTGAAACCTGCAACACAGTAGAGGCTCAGGTGTGGTTGGACTGTTTGCTGAGGCCGAACATAGTCTCTCTGAGTCCACCACTACCTCACTTCCTCTTCTTTCCCAAACTCTCTCATCCTATTCCACCTCTTACTTCTCCTCATTCTCATTTTCCTTTAGTTGTCACACCTCCTGTTGTGTAGAATCTCTTTGTGCTGAACATTTTATACACAAGAGCAATTCAAATTAAATTGGTCTTAGCTCACCTGAATGGAATAAAGTAATTATTGTTACTGCTTTAACATGTCTTTGTTGAGGCGCTACAATCAGGCTGTGAATAACATGCAGTAATTGCCATAATTTTCCCAGTTATGTAGTGCTCATTATACACTGCTCAAAAAATTAAAGGAGCTCTTTTTAATCAGAGTATAGCATCAAGTCAATTAAACTTCTGGGATATTGATCTGGTCAGTTAAGTAGCAGAGGGAGTTGTTAATCAGTGTCAGCTGCTTTGTTGTTCATAAAATGGCCAACAGGTGCACTAGAGGGCCAACAATGAGACAACCCCAGAACAGGATTGGTTTTACAGGTGGAGGACACTCACATTTTCCCCTCCTCATCTTTTCTGAATGTTTTTTTTCACTAGTTCTGCATGTGGCTAGGGTCAGTGTCACTAAAGGTAGCATGAGGTGATACCCAGGTAGTCCAACTCCTCCAGGCTGGCACATCAATACGTGCCGTTGCCAGAAGGTTTGCTGTGTCTTCCAGCAGGAGACAGACTCTGTAGCACATCCTTAACCCATCAGCAGGACCAGTATCTGCTCCTTAGCACAAAGATGAGCACTGCCAGCATCCTACAAAATGACCTCAGGGAGGCCCCTGGTGTGAATGTCTCTGACCAAATACATTTTCTCTTCAGCTCTCAGCGGAGACGGTCGCACTTTTCTTCTCTCCCCAGCCCTTCCTTTTTACCCTGCTTTGCTGCTTGCTGCTTAGAGCCCCTCTTCACACAACTTCCGAACTATAATCTATAATTATGGATCTGGTCAGCTGGCCTCTCAACACCATTGTTTTTGTTCAAATTTTCACCATGAGGAGATTGGGGGAAGGAGAACCCTATTCTCTCTTATTAATTGACATTCCAGCTGGCTACGTTATGGATTCCTGTGTGGTGGGGAAGATGACGTACCTGGCCATAGTGTCATGGAGGGCATACACATTTGGCTTTTGGACATTGAGATTTCTCCGAATTGGACCGGAGATACCTGGCTTGTCATTGCAAGGCAGCTGTCTGGGCCTTGGTAAGGCTGCTTATGATGGGATTGCAGGAAGAAGGTACAGACTCAACTCAAACTCTGTACATCTGGAGCTGATTCGGAGGGGTGAGATCTTGGAGATGGATGTATCTGTTTCTGTACGACGAAGGAATGAACCAGAAGATTCTGATAAATTGGATTTTTTTTCACCACAGTGAGGTGCCAGAAAGACTAAAGGCTGTCAATAAATTAATCAGTACAGTCTGTTCCCAAAACAAGTCATAGAATCAGAAATTTGGCTCCCTGGACTGCTGCTTATCAAATTGTCTCCTGTATGTTCTGTAAATAGATGCTCTACACCCCGGCTGTTCTGATCTGTGTTGGACTGATCTCCCTTGACCTTGCCGCTGATGAACTCTAAATCTTATCAGAACTGTTAGCTGAGGAGGGGAGTTTGGGTCAGCCCCACTATTGTTTCTGTCTTCAACAACGGTAGCGCTTTACAAAACGGCTGCATGACCGCAGACACCTGTCTTCCCTGTTTGTTCCGCTGTTTGTCTTCTTTTGGATGGGTGTTCTGGAACTCTTAAATTCCCCCGACGGAACTCTCCCAAGGGATTAATAAAGATTAATAATAATAATATCAGGATAAATATCTAGCATGATTTCTTTCTCTCATTCAGATCTGATGTGTTTTCAAAGTATTCCTTCAATTTTTTGAGCCGTACATTAAGTTTGTTATCTTTTTAAAAGTAAGAAACCCTACAGCTTTGTGATTCCTTTCAGTGATTTAGCAATTCAGAAAAACTGCAATACAACCCTGGAGCAAGATACATTAAAGAGAAATGTAAATAGCTGCATATACTGCACCAGAATTAACCTCTGAATTCTGTATTTGTCTCACATGAGTGACGTATATGTCATAAAGTCAGAGTCAGATATTAAGTATTATTCATTTGAGTTCTTTGTGTTTTCTATCTCTTGTCAGGGTGCCATTTGAAACCTCTTCAGATAAAACATATAATGAAGAACTTTTTCTATTGCTAAAAAACAAACAAAATTAAAAATTAAAAAAAAAAAAGTGAACTTTGAGAGTCAGGGGTGGAAAAAACACATTCCATTCTTTGTTATACATTGATTTGCATGATGATGAATGAAGAAGTTGTCATGTTGGGCCGTGCGACAGGCAGAATAGGACCCCAAAGCAGAACTCTGTAAGCAGACGTAAAGTAAAATGTGGAGACCAAAGAATAAAAGGACATAATCATTCCTGGGAAAAACAAGGTTAGGATCGTG